>APFE030764444.1:63525-107128 GCA_000404065.3 Pinus taeda
GTGGTGTCAACCTTATAGGTTGTGGAAGACTAGGGGCGACAACACTTCCATATTTATAGTTGTGAGTGGTATGCTTCTTGGTTGCCATTATTTTTCTTTCCATTTTTCTTGCTAACCTGAATGCCTTCTCTAACGAATCAAGTTCCCAAAGGCGAACATCATGTTGGATATTATCCTTTAAAGTCCCTATGAACACATCAATCCTATGCTCCTCTGGAATATTTTTTACCCTTATGTACAATTTTTGGAACTCCTCAATGTGCTCCATTATTGAACCCTTTTGATTGAGACTTATCAATTGGCTAAAAAAAGTGTTGCTTTTTGTATCCTCATAATGTGTTGTCAATTCTTCCGTAAAAATTGCCCAAGTGATAATTTGTTTACCAGAGCAAAGCCATTGATACCATACAAACTGATTTGGTTCCAAATATAAAGTTGCAATACGTACCTTTTGTGTGTTTTGCACATTATTGAGATCGAAGAATTGCTCCATCTGTAATATCCATGTGGCAGGATCCTTGCCATCAAAATTCGTCATATCGATTTTTTGAATATGGTGAGTCTTCGATCCAACATTAGAGTCTATGGAATCATGATTAACATTTCTTTTGTTCTCATCATGAGTTTCCTTTAGTACCCTTTCACTCTTATTGACCATTTCTTGTAGCAACTTATTGATATTTATCTTCAATTCTTCCATCTTATCATCCATGCCATCAATCTTAGCTTCTACACCTTTCTTTAAACCATCTATCTTAGCTTCTACATCTTTCCTTAAACCATCCATCTTAGATTCTGTTGCTTTTTGTGCAAGTGACACTTGTTGCACTTGTTCTTGTAATTTGATATATCATGTAGCATTTCTTCCTCTTCTTCATGAGTCATGCTAGAGCTTTCAGGTTCCTTACTAGGTGTTTGCATTTTCTTTCCTCCGGGCATCAGTTACCGATAATAATTCTCTATTATGCCCTTTGAATTCCTTCAAAGTAAATTTTCAAACCAAGCTTAAGCAAAAATTTAAGAAAATCTACACACCTTTTTTCACTTTGTAGGAGCTTGCTATTTCCTCTGATGTATCTTTGTACTTTCCAATCATCTAGTTCTGAGTTTTTGATATGTAGTAGCCCTCTATGTCTTTTTCCAATGCCACAAGTCTGACCCAAATTGGTTTCTCCAAGGAAGAGTTATGTGAAATTTCCCACAGTGACTTGATTATAGACTAGTTCAGTAGAGTGAACTTGTACGACGTGCCACGAGTCACTGTTTCAACCTTTGGATATGAAAAATGCATACAAGAAACTAAAGTTCGTCCTCTTTTTGCACCTTCTTACGAAATTTCAATCCAATCCCCAGAGAGAATGTTATGACGATTTTCCCCAGGTCACCTGTTTGGAATGTAATTCAAGAGTCTGCAAAAAGACCAACTTCCTCAGATCATATCTCCGTAAATATAGCGCTAACCACTCTGATATTCAGATCCAAGGTTCAGCGCAATTTCTTCTCAAATGGGTTTTTTTTTCGACTTCTGAAACATCACATAACAAAAGTTATAGCGAGGATGCCACGATGACCTGATTGGAGCAGCGAAACCCTAGAATCCAAAGCTCTGATACCAAATGTTGTGAAACCATCTCAAGAAAAGATAGAAAAGATAGATCAATGCCTTAGAATTCAGCCTCTTTGAGGGGGCAGCCTCCTTTACATTACATAAATGAACAATTCTTTGATGATACAAATGAAAAGACCTGCTTTCTATATATAGGAGTCTAAGGGGTCATAACATAATCAGAACCGACATAACAATAATAATGTAAGGGCACAATAATAACAATAGTGAGCTTCTATGGGGCACAATAGTAACAATATGGGCACTGCATGGGTACATCAAGATAATAAGTGGGTTGTACTGATAACAATAAGGGGTTACACTAGTAGTATAGAGGTCTAACAAAGGGAGTTACAAAGGTAGGAAAGTTAAAATTGGTTGTGGCTCTGATACCATGTCAGGCTAGGAGGTAACTCCTCAGATCAAATATATTTATTCATTTAGATTTCTCATAGTTATATAAATAAGGGAGTGACTCTTGATATTCATCTCCCAATGACTCTTGCTTTTCCATTATTTACTATTTACACTATTTTACAACTGTTCACCAAATTCGCATGATTAGGTGTCAACAAGACTTGTTTGAGAGAGAGGAGAAACTTGAAAAGACCCCTTTGTTGAGGATTTTTTAGCACCATAGCTCAAAGAATTAATTCAAGTGTCTTAGATTCATCTATTGTATTCAACCACTACTACTAATGGTTAATAAACGAAGATTTTTTCGTGATTTTATTGACTTGTTTACTCCATTTAGAATTGTTTGTGTATTTACCTCTTTCTTTCATTTATGTTTATGTATGCATTGTTATCGCTATTTACAATGTTGTGTTTATTTAAGTCTATCCACTAACAACACCAATTTTCCCTATGATCCTTTGCAGAGAACAATCAATTGCAAAGTGTTATTCAACTAGCTCACAAAATAGAAGAAAAGATAGGGAAATGACTTCAAAATAAACCTCTTCAAGGGGAAAGTCTCCTTTACATTACACAAATGAACAATTATTGGATGATACAATTGAAAAAACCTCCTTTCTATATATAGGAGTATAAGGGGTCATAATATAATAAAGGCTGACATAACAATAATAATATAAGGGCACAACAATAACAATAGTGGTTTTCAATGGGGCACAATAATAACAATATGGGGACAATAGGGGCACAACAGTAACAATAAGGGATACAATGACAATAGTGATGGGGGAATCTCTAGTATTATAGTGACCTAACATGCCCCTCTACTTCAAAAAAGTGTTGTCCTCAATGCTTGAGTAGTTTATGATGCTTCTGTATAAAATTCTCATCCTCCTGTGTGGAATTTTCAGCGGGTAAGTTCTTCCACTTGATGAGATACTCTAAAAGTCATCAATTTCGTAGTTGTCGAGTTCTTTTTTGTCTGACTACTTTCGGTTCCAATATGATTTTTCCTTTCGTGTCAAGTTTTGGAAATATTATTTGAACTGGGAGATTGTCACCTATAACCTTCTTTAAGAATGAAACATCTAAAACTTGGTGCACTTGAGAAGTTGCAGGAAGCTTCAAAAAAGTGTTGTCCTCAATGCTTGAGTAGTTTATGATGCTTCTGTATAAAATTCTCATCCTCCTGTGTGGAATTTTCAGCGGGTAAGTTCTTCCACTTGATGAGATACTCTAAAAGTCATCAATTTCGTAGCTGTCGAGTTCTTTTTTCTCTGAATACTTTTGGTTCCAATATGATTTTTCCTTTCGTGTCAAGTTTTGGAAATATTATTTGAACTGGGAGATTGTCACCTATAACCCTCTTTAAGAATGAAACATCTAAAACTTGGTGCACTCGAGAAGTTGTAGGAAGCTCCAATTTGTATGCCATAGTATCAATATTTTGCAACACCTTCTATGGACTATAATACTTTGGTGATAATTTATTATCCTTCTTAGCTTTCTTGAGGGACATTTATTTATATGGTCGTAGTCATAGGAATACCCAGTCACCTACATCAAAACTTATTTTGTTAAGATGTTGATCTGCATGTTGTTTCATTCTATTCTTCGCCAAAGTGAGGTTATCCTTTAAGAGTTTGACAACTTGTTGGTGATGCTCGATGTGATTTCCCACTGCCTTAACCTTATAATTTTCTCTTAAATATGATGTGATGGATGGTGGATGATATCCATAAAATTCCATAAATGGGGTAATTTTTGCTGCAGTATGGAAGGAACTTTTATACGACCATTTAGTCAAAGACAATGATTTGACCCATTGTGTATGTTTATCAGATACAAAGAAACGAAGATATCCTTCCAAAAAATTGTTTACTATATCAGTTTTCCCATCAGATTGAGGATGATAAGATGAGCTATGAGCTAACTGAGTACCAAGACAAGAAAATAATTCTCTCCAAAAATTTCCAGTGAAAATGGGATCTCTATCACTTAGAATAATATTTCGATTTCAATGTAGCTTTTGAATTGTTTCCGTAAATGCAGTAGAAACTATATTGGATTTAGAGGGATGAGATATTGCACAAAAGTCTTCATACTTGGTAACTTTGTCAACTACCACCATGGCGAAACTATTTCCTTTTGACTTGGGTAAACCTGTGATAAAATCCATTGAAACCTCCTCCAAACATTGGCTTGGAATGGATAGAGGTTGTAATAGAATTGGGGTCGTAATTGCTTCAAATTTATTTTGTGGAAAGCCAAGCATTTTGCCACAAACTTTTGAATATCTGATTCAAGCACATCCCAAAAACATTCCTTCTTAACCCTGTGGTAAGTTTTTAAAAATACTAAGTGCCTTCCTAAGTGAGAGGTTTGAAATTCCATAAGAATATTTTGTTTGAGCTGGGATTTCTTACATAGGTATAAGAGATCTTTGCACCATAACAAATCATTTTTCCAGCTAAATATATCAAATTTACTAGTATCCTTTTGTAACGTTTAAATGAGTGTCCACACTTATTCATCATTCTTCCATTCACCCCTTGCTTCATTTATCCAATCTAGTTGGATAATAGAAATGGCACAAAGAAATGCTTCCACATACTCATCCTTTCTTAAGAGTGCATCTGCCACAACATTTGCTTCCCTTTTTTGTAGATGATTTCAAAGTCATAACTCAATATCTTTGTGACACATTTTTTTTGCTCATCTAAAGATAATCTTTTTTCTGAAAAGTATTTAAGACTACCATGATCCGTTTTTACCTTGAAGTGTCTTCCCATTAGGTAGGGTTTCCATTTCTTAAGTGTGTATAGTATTTCCAACATTTCCTTCTCATAAATAGATTTGTGTAAATACTTTCCTTTGATTGGATGAAGTTTGAAAGAAAATGAGTCATTCTTCTTGCATTAAAACAACACCAATTCCATTTCCTGAGGCATGACAATCAACAATAAAGGCTTTTGTGAAGTCTCATATAGCTAAGACTAGTGCTTGGCACATTGCCTCTTTAAGATGTTCAAAGGCCTTCGTTGCTTCTAAAGTCCATGAAAATGCATCTTTCTTCAATAATGTTTTTAGAGGTGTTTCTATTCTCCCATAATTCTTAACAAAATCGTGATAATACCCTATCAACCGAAGGAATCCTTGCAGATGCTTTATGGATGTGGGTATGTTCCATTCCTTAATGGCTTTAATTTTTCAAGGTTCTACCTTAACACCTTCATGAGATACAATATGACCCAAAGATTCCACCTCTTTTAATCCAAAGAAACATTTGGAGCTTTTTGCATATAATTGTTTTTCCTACAATAGTTTGAGCACCTTGTCAACATGTTGAACATGATCCTTCCAAGACTTTCAATAGATTAATATATCATCAAAAAATACTCACATAAATTTTCTAAGAAATGGTTTGAAAATGGAATTCATCAAACCTTGAAATGTATAAGGTGCATTGGTAAGGCCAAAAGTCATGACCAAAAATTCATAATGACCCTCATGAGTTCTAAAGGTTGTTTTTGGAATGTCTTCGCTCTCCATTATGATTTGATGATATCTTGAATGAAGATCCAACTTGGTGAATTAAATTGATATATGCAATTCATCCAATAATTCATCAATGACAGGAGTGGGAAATTTATCTTTAATAGTGATCTTGTTGAGCTCATTATAATCCGGACACATGCGCCATGATCCATCTTTCATGTGCATCAATAGTACTGGAGCAAAGAAAGAACATTGACTTGGTTGAATTATACCAGCCTCTAGCATTTCTACAACCATACGTTCAATTTCACTCTTTTGGGCATAGGGATATCTGTAAGGCATGATGTTTGGAGGAACACTTCCTGGAATCAAATGAATAACATGATCATGATCACAAATAGGTGGGAGGACTTTGGGAGCCTTAAATGCCTTGGAATTATTGTCGAAGACTTTTTGGAGATCTGGAGAAATAGATGATTTCGATGTGGCAACTTCTAGCAAACATAATTCTATAATTATGTCTCATTGTTATTTATTTAGAAGATTTCTCATTCTGTTAGAGTTGATTATCTTTCCTAGTTTCCCTGCGATACCCGTTAATTCAACTTCCTTTCCTTCGAAAACAAATCTCATGAAAATTTCTTGAAAATTAAAAGCTATTGTACCCAAGGATTGTAGCCACTAGACTCCTAATACAACATCACCACCACCCATTGGAATGGAAAGCATTGGGTTATTCAATACATATTCTCCCATGGCTAGCTTGATATTATGGAACCTTCTAATGAAATTCATGGTTACTCCACTTGTAACCATCACTTGAGACTCTAATTCTAGATATAGCAAGAAATTTAATTCCTTGGCTATCTTACAATGAATAAATTATGGGTGCTACCAGAATCAATCAATACTTAACTATTTAACAATTTTCTTCTTTGATATGTCCTTTCTAATCTTGGATAGTTTGAGGAGTGTATTCTGGCCAATTGCATTAACAAAGATTATATGGTTCAGATTTTTCATTTCTTCTTCTCTCTAGGGTTTGTCCTGGTGTATATCCTCTTCTTTTGATGTTTCTTGTTACTTGTATTCTTCCTCTTTACAATCTATGTAAAATAATTTCTTCTCAACACACTTATGATCTTTAGTGTATTTGCTATCACAACTGTAACAAAGCCCTTTTTCTCTTTTTTCTTCCAATTTTTTTCGTGTCAACCTTGTAGGTTATGGAAGGCTAGGGTCAGCACCACTTCCATATTTATATTTGTGAGTGGTAGACTTGCTTGTTTCCATAATTTTTCTTTCCATTTTTCTTGCCAACCTGAATGCCTTCTCTAATGAATCGGGTTCCCAAAGGAAAACCTCATGTTGGATGCTATCCTTTAAAGTCCCTATGAACACATAAATCCTATGGTCCTCTAGAATATCGTTTACCCTTATATTCATTCTTTTAAAGTCCTAAATGTGCTCTGTCATTGAACCCTCTTTTTTATATTTATCAATTGTCTAAAAAGGGTGTTGCTTTTTGTATCCTCATAATGTGCTATCATTTCTTCTGTAAAAGTTACCCAAGTGAGAATTTGTTTACAAGAGAAAATCCATCGATACCATACAAACTAATTTGGTTCCAAATATAAAGTTTAAATGCATACCTTTTATGTGTTTTACACATTATGGAGATCGAAATATTTCTCCATCTATAGTATCCATGTTGCGGGATCCTTGCCATCAAACTTCCTCATATCGATCTTTGGAACATGGTGGGTCTCCAACCCAATGTTAGAGTCTATAAAATCATTATTAACATTTCTTTTGTTCTCATCATGAGTTTTATTTACTACACTTTCGCCATTAGTAAGCATTTATTGTAGCAAATTTGTCAAATTTGTCTTCAAATATTTCATGTTTCCTTTATGTTTTTCTTCTATACCATCCATTTTAGCTTCAACGTCATTCATCTTAGCTTCCATGCCTTTCTTTAAACCATCCATCCTAGCTTGCACACCTTTATTTAAACCATCCATCTTAGCTTCCATGCTATCCATCTTAGCTTCCACACCTTTCTTTAAACCATCCATCTTAGATTATGTTACATTTTGTGAGATGAATTTTGTTGCACTTGGTCTCGTAATTTTGATATATCATGCTGCATTTCTTTTTCTTCTTCATGAGTCGTGCTAGAGATTTTAGGTTGCTTACTAGGTGTTTGCATTTTATTTCTCCAGGGCATCAATTAATGCTAATAATTCTTCACTATGCCCTTTGAATTCCTTCAAACTAATTTTTCAACCAAAATTATGCAAAATTAAAAAAAAAAACTACACACCTTTTTTCACTTTGTAGGAGCTCAATATTCAATATATTGTATATCTATAATTTTGGATCTCCAAGGTCTTAAATTGCATCCTGTGGTAGCCCACTGAGTCCTCTTTCCAACCCTGCAAGTATGATCAAGATTGGATTCACAAAGGAAGAGTTATGCCAAATCTCCCATGATCACCTGCTTATATACTAGTTCAGTAGAGAAAACTTGTACGAAGTGCCACCTGTCACTATTGCGACCTTAGGACCTGAAACCGATACAAAGAAAACCATGGTTTGTCCTCTTGTAGCTTTTTACTAAATTCCATTTTCATGCTCAGAGAGAACGTTATGAAGATTTTCCACACATCACCTATTTGAGATATAATTTAGGATCCTGCAAAAATCATAACTTCCTTGGATCCTATCTCTGAAAATATAGCAATAAAAGATCTGAAATTTGGACTCGAAGTTCATCACAATTTTGGCTCAAACACATTTTAATTTTAGCTTCTGAAACATCGTCTAAAAAATGTTATAGAAAAAATTCTACAATGGCCTCTTTAGAGAAGTGAAACCCTAGAATCCAAAGCTTTGATACCAATTGTTATGCAACAAACTCACAAAATATAAGAAAATATAGAGCAACAACCTCAAAATCAGCTTCTTTGAGGGGGAAACCTCCCTTATACTACATAAATGAACAATTTTTGGATGATACTATTGGCAAAACCTCCTTTCTATATATAGGAGTCTAAGGGGTCACAATATAATCAAAGCCGAAATAACAATAATAATATAAGGCCACAAAAATAACAATAGAGGGCTTCTATGGGGCACAATAATAACAATATAGGGATAATAGAGGAACAACAATAATAATAATGGCTACATTGATAATAATAATGAGGGAATCATTAGTATTATTGGGTCGTAACATAAAGGAGGTGTATTTTGGTACAAAATTTCCACAAAAACACTACCACACTTACTATTATAGTATTTTTCTTAACACATATGAAGTAAAAGTGTGTAAGAGACTTAAAATCATAACCTTATACATGGAAATGGTAGGCCTTGCCATCACACCATACAACAACATTATGTTTTAAAGTTTACATACCTTATCGATGTGTCACCATTTAACTATGTAAGAGGCATATGATACATGGGCCTTGGATGCATGTTCCTCATATAACACTTTTCCCTGGCCCATCCATTTGACGGGTCAATGCTAGCTAATTTGGATCACCTCAGGTAGTTTGATGATGGTAAATTTGCTCGATTTTTTGTCATAGTAGACTAACATTTTGTAATTTATGCTACTGCCATGTTCCATCAATGCTTGTATGATTTAGATGAGGGTTTCATCCTCATTCTCTCTTCCTTCCTTGATACCATTCATTTAACGGATTTTTACCCTATTATACTTAGAGTATCACTATTTTATCAAATAGTATGGTAAATTACAAAGTTTTATCCACTTTGTGGGCTAATTACGACTAAGTATGCCATCCCAAGTAAGAATTTGTCCTGTTACTATTCAAAGGAGATATCAATTGGTTGTTTTTTTCAAATCTCTAAGGTGGGGAGTAATTACACTAACTGTCGGTGTTCCTAGTATTCTTACAAGTTTCCTCATAAATCCTTTGAGAACATTGTACAAGTATCACATTAGACATGGTTTTCCCATCCTTCAGAAGGGTTACTCCTTCACATTAGTTGTATGAATTCACCTAGAGAGATATACCTAGATTAGGGTCTTTGACCTGTCCAAACTATTCATTGTTTAAGGGTGTTTCGTCAAGTAAATCTGTAGGTTCTTGTTTTCTTGTGATTTTACTTTGACAACCATCATAATTATTTTTTATCCATTTAATTTTCCTTTTTATTGAGCCATAATATTCCCCATAATTTATATTATTTCCATTGAACCCTTATTTTCCTTTCGTTTATGCTCCACTTAGAGTTTTGTGGTCTAAAAACTCCTAGTGAGATTTTCATGGAGAAAAGGGACAAAATAAAACTACTCACCTATAAGTTAGACATATAGGCTAGCCTTGGCTTGACATTTCCTATGGAGGGAATAATTTTTAACTTCCTATCTTACCTATTAATGGTTTTCCATTTAGAAGCTATAGTAGCATTATCTCCCATCTTTTACTTTCCATTAATTCCAATGCAGTCTCAATAAAAAATCTTGTTATGGATGCCAACTAAAAACCCTTAGTCCTGGCTACAAGGGTTATATGGTACTTTATATAATATATTAGGTGATTTCCCCTTACTACATTTCTCTATTCCTATACTATAATCTCCTTTAGAGTTATCTATATCTTATTAAGTCATGATGGTTCCATGTATTCTTTTATATGGACCCTCTACATAGGGTACTCATATAAAGGTCCTTGTCCATATAATATATATGCGATTTAGAATGGCATCACATAAATGACATCCTTGCTAAGAAGACCTGGAGATTAGTCATAGTGCTACAATTTTTATGGTGTGAGAATTTTTTTACACAATCACAACCCTTGTCAAGATTTTATCAAGGTTATCCCTACATCTCATTTTCTTGGAAATCAGTAATTAGTGTTCAATGTCCCCCCCACCCTTTTTTTCC
Organism: Pinus taeda; assembly: GCA_000404065.3. Classification (NCBI taxonomy): domain Eukaryota; kingdom Viridiplantae; phylum Streptophyta; class Pinopsida; order Pinales; family Pinaceae; genus Pinus; species Pinus taeda. The sequence goes on from APFE030764444.1 coordinate 73,974, forward strand.
TTGTCATTTGGAAATTAACACTTTGAGGATTCTCCCCTATATGCACATGATTAGTAGCGGCTATATGATTGGAGGTATAAAAAGTTTATCTTCATCCCATGAACTCCTACAATTTCAAAATGTATATGTGTCTTTCATTTTTAACTGTTTTCTAATTTTTGACAGATCCTTAATTTTTTTACAATGTACTCTCCAACCAGTTTTTGGATTTCAGAATATATATATATAATATATATATATTATTATATTAATTATATATCTATATATATTATATGTATATATATTAGATAATATATACATAAGATATGATAGATTTATAGATAGATAGATAGAGAGAAAGAGAGAGGTAAGAAATGGGCCTCAAAATAAAAATGTAAAACCAAGATCGACTTCATAAGAATCAATAGTATTCAAGATGATGATGTCAACCATGGGCGACGATTCACCATTTTTGGAGTAAAAAAGTAAAAAGATTAAAAAATAAGAAAACTACTTTTTCCACTCATATTTTCAACTTATCTCCCTACAATTTTTCTCAAATTTCAAACATGATAACTCATTGGATACATAAATTAATTCCTCATTAAAGGAGGACTCTTGTTGCAAACTTTCAGTCAACCCTCCCACATGAAAACTGAGAAATACATGAAACACGATTGCAATCATGTTTTTTCATATATTTCACATTTTTCATGTAGCACAGTGCATCAAAATTATGCAATGTGGGTAGTATTTAGCTCAGGAATTAGTTTTCACATGGAATGAGTGCTCACGCTTCAAATTTGAGTCAAATCATAGTGATACAAGTTGAAATATGAGTTGAGAAATTAGTTTTTCCTTTTTTCTGTCTAAAATTTTATGAAGTAATATAATGTTATTTTATTATTTCCACTATTATTTTATAATATTCCTTAGGAGGCCCATTTTAGACCTGAAAATTTCTCTAATGCTGGACTCTTCCCTTTCAAGTAAGATGTCTTTGACAATCCTTTATTCCCTCTCTATAAGTTGAATTGCATGGATAAATTTGATTAACGGTGACCAAGGTGATTACCTTTCTATTATTATAACTAGGGGGAACTTTATCGGTTGAGCTTTTGAGTACACTAGTTACAAGAACATTGATTTTATTGAATTTATTTATCTATTAAAAAATGAATTATTATAAATTCCAAGCATGTTAATGCTACTCACTTGATGTTGTATGTTAATACTTTATCTTTACCCATAGTTTTGTTATGGATGAAACAATAAATCATTTTCATCCAACTAGTTTGTTTTGTCAATTACTTGAATTTATATTCCCTTGTTTGGAGTAATTATTGTTAGTTTCATTTAATTCATTTATCTAAACTAGATAATCATGGAATTATGTATAGTCACAATTAATCTTTTATATGCATGAATTATTTGTAGTATTCTCTAAATTTGTATCTAGGTTCAACCTTCTTTTTTTTGGCTTATGCATATATAAGTTTGTTTGTATAATGTTTCACTTACATTTATGTTTAAGTACATATATTATCACAAATATTCTTGTATATAGACAATTTAGGTATTTTCACACATAACTCATTGAATTCACTGTTAACTATGATTTCCCTCTATTCCTTGTTATTTAAGGATGGTTTTGAACACCTCTTACAAGTTTGTAATTATATACATCAATATTTTTTTCTTATTCAATCTATTCGTATTTAGAGGAATTTTCCAACCACAATTTGAAACAAGAATATTCATACTTTGCTTACTATATGAATCATGCATAAATAAATATTTTATTTAATTCTCTATTGGATGTTTTTCATCCTTCTTTTCTTGTTACTGTCTCTTTAACCGATAAGATATGTAACTCTATAAGTTTTCCTTATACATATGAACGTGTATGCATTTATTTTTCTTAACTGTTTAAATGATTTGCTCTATTCTTCAGAATATCAATTTTTAATCTATTTTCTATTGAAACAATCATGGAATAGAATTCACCGGTTATAGCATGTCTTGACACACAATTATTTTATCATGAAACTATTGACATTCTTGGTTAGCTAACCACATTTATTATTATAGGTAGAAGTATACTAACAAACAACGAGTTAGTACCTTTACAAATTTAATCCATTTAATAAGATATGTCAATTAATCACAATCAAATACTGTTATAATTAAATGTAATATATCAGTTAAAACATAATATAGTATGCATTTACTTGACTCAACCCCTTGGAAATATATTAGGAACTAGCACATGCCACCCAACCAATGCGTTTTACTCTTGGCAACTCCCCCTAAGGTTAGACTTCTTCCTTCCTATCTGTCCTCTAAATAGTCCCAATATGTTTTCACCTAGTGGTATTTATTATTTTCCTTCCCAATGGATTTTTCTAGTAGTGTCAAGCTTTTAAGATCTGGTGATCATTTTTTCCTTAAGTCTTCTTAAATTAGGAAAATCTCTTTCCTTTTTCGTTCATAAGATTTCCTTTCTCTCCATTTATTGTTATTCTTATCTTTTAACGAAACATAACATTTCTCTTGATTTATGTTTATCTTGCCACCCAACATAACATTTCTCTCCAGTTATGTTGTTTCATGGTGGCGGTCTTTCTCCTAAGAATTTTGGGAGAATTTGGGAAGGTTACAAATGTGACCTATATTAATTCCCCATTTTATATAAACCACTTGGACATAAGCACTTAATGTTTACTTTAGAGAGAAATAAGCCCAAATTACTCAAGTTTTATTTATGATATTTCCAAGAGAAGATAAAAAATTGTTTATTATTATAAAATTTATTTACATAATTCAATCAAATTAGTAGGCCCCACAACTCTCCTTTCCACTTCAATATTTACAAGTAATATACAATAATAATGTCTGCATCAAACAATTCTTGCGATGGTATTACATCTTCCCCTCACACGATATAAACATTTCCTCGGTGTTTCTTCTTCCTTTATCACTTATGCAAAGTGAAAGAAATTCCTCCCACATTTTATCTTCCATATTCCTAGTGAACTCTTCATAAATGAAGTGCTTCAATTGTAATTTAATTTTAGTGATGGATTGATTCTAGAGTAAAACTCACTCCTATCCAAAATTCACATTGAATTCTAGAATGCCTTTATTAATGGTACAGAGATGTGGTCAATTTTTATGCATGCATTGAACAAGGGTAAAAAAAATATTAGTGTAAGCACATCAACAACGTTATTTCTGAGAGGAATTCAGATTTTCCACAGTGCACATATTTTTATGTCAATGTTTTGATTCTAAACCCAGACTCATCATCAGGACTGAAATGTCGACATAAAAAGATGTGCACTGTGGAAAATCCAAACTCCTCTCAGAAACCACACCACAGTAATCTACAATCCAAAACAATGTTATTTATAAAAAATAGTTCCCTTTTTTACACTTACAGAATGAAAATTTTGAAAGGAATAGAACCCTTTAAATCAATTCATTGCATATTTCAAAACATAGAAAAATCAATTCCCCTTTTAAACCATTCACATGGAGATCATAATATTTATAAGGATTGATTACTTACTTTACTACTTAGTCACAAATAATGATCCATCACAATAGATGTAATCATTAATATTTTATCTTGATTTCTCACCCACCACACACACACACACACACACACACATATATATATATCTATATTATATATAATATCTATATCTATATATATATATATATATATATATATATTATATATATATATATATATATTATATATCAAAGTTTAGGAAAACTTCCTTTCTATGATGCTTTTAATAGATGTTACATCATTACCTACTCTATTTAATGCAAATAGTTGGGTTCATAATAGCTTCTCTTCCATTTTCTTCTATCTTCCTTATCATGATTTATCTCAGGAATAGGGTTTAACCAAGGTATTACACTTACTGCTGGTTTCTCCTTTATGACTCATTCCATACCTTATTATTCATCCTTTTTCGTGCCTCATAAACCACTAAGAGTAAAACAAAAAGGTAAGAAGAAAAAAATTAAAACAAAGAAGACAACAATAGAAACACATCGAAAAAGAAGGAGTCGTATGACCATGCTCAATGGTGACCACTAAAAAAAATGTATAAAGTTATAACAACAAATACATGCAAAGAATTCTTCCCACACCTCATCCATTAATTTACGATAACTCACTCCCTTGATTTCACATCTCTTCTTGCATTACACATTGTTTATTTAGGTTTCTGGCGGTTACACATATTTTTCTTTCATGTAACAACAATGGGATTATCCTACTTCCACTCCTATTCATATCAATTTTCTCAACACACTGTGTTACTTCAATTATCTTAAACATGTTCATTCCTTCATGTAATCTCTTAATCATGTACTCATGTCATGCATTTATTTAAGCATTCCAACTGTAACACCCCCTCCCAGGTCTACCCAAGGTAGCCATGTCAATCGGGGTAAACATGAGGAGAAGATGCTACTATGGTCATATTTAACCTCCAATGTCACCTTAAGGAAGTGAAATCGATGGAACATCACATACAATCATCAAACATCATCAACAAAACCTCAAGAGACAAGCCAACCACTCAGATAACATGTCCCTGGGTTCCACTTCTATTCTATAGCTCTTAGGCCATAGTCGATCTCATGCTATGGATAATAGAGTGACTATAAACCCAAAGTGGCTCTCACAAGCATGCCTTCCAACAACTGTGGACCAAAATTACTAGTTCTGTGCCAGCAACCCTAAGATTTAAGCCACCTTTCTAGCCCAAAATTTTTTCCTCTACCCAGAACTTGTTGTAACTTACATAATTCATTAAAAGCATAATAATAGTGTTTATCAATCAAAAATAAACCTCAAGACTAGGCCTAAGCATCCCCAACCAAGACTGACATTATGTCAAACACTTGCCATCAATGCAACCTACAGGTCTAGCATACAAGGTAGAACACAAATGACTGAAATAAATTATGAAACATAACCAAAAGGACCACCTCCTTCTCCATTTGACTATTATATCATCAATTAGGTCTTTCATCGATACATTTAACAATTACAAGTAAATGCATGAAATAACGATTACATGAACCAATGACATAACCATGCTTATAACCAACATTAAACCATACAAATATCATAGATATGACAACCATTAAATTCACATATAAATTAGTGCAAAAGTAAGAGAACATAGCTTTTATTAACAATAGGAAAATTTGACAAGGTTCGGGACTTCCACGTACCACCTGACCATAGACGTGGTTGAATGAATTCTATCTTTCAGCCAATCACCCGTGCCATATTTCAACCATGAATGTGGGATCTCATACTACAAAAAATCCAAGAATAACTAAGGGAATCCATAGGTGAAACCAAATCCACCCTCATCAAACTGTGATCACACCAAAACCGTTGCTCGGATGATAACTGGACTGAACTTGGAATGTCATCTACAATCCATCACTATCCTTGAGGAATTTTTCATCTCCTTGTTTCTCAGGCTTTACCTCAATCCAAACCAGATCACTAGGCCCTAAACCAAGACCAGTCGCTCAGGCATTACCGTAATCCAAACCCAGATCACTACGCCCTAAGTCGAGACTTCCCCCTCAGCCTTTACCATATATCTCGCTAAAATCAGTTGGTTAAGGGATTCCTAGGCCTTTAGGAATGAGCCTTGAGACCATCTCGACCTCAGATTCTGAAATCCATCTAGAAAACCAAAGCTCAAAACCAAAATACAAATCCCAACACCATGGCATCTAAAAAAAGGCAAGGCTTGGCTGAAAACCATTTTCATACCTAACAAAACTATGCCACCAACAACAAGAGAACCATACACCAACATGAAAATCCATGCATGTCCAACCCAACTAGGAAATCACAAATGAAAAATATTACCTATAAGTATTCCTACTGAAGCAGCTTGATCATACTTTCCTTTCCTTCATCCTTTCTTGCTTTTCCCTTTCCTTTTCTTTCTTTTCCTTTCTGTGCTCCAAACTAGAGTGCTCCAGGAAAATTGTAAGTGACCAAAAGTGAGAGAGAGAGAATAATAAGAGAGTTCTGAAGTTGAATTGAAAAAAGGTTAACGCTGAGTAAACCTAATACTAAGCAACCTGGTAATTGACCATCATAAGCCTTTTTATGAACGAGGCCTCTAATTTCTTCATTTTCGATTATTTTCCTTCATTTTCCTCCTCACATGCAACATGTGACCTTTTACCTTATTTTTCTTGTAATTTCCTTTATTTTCATAAATAAATGTGCCAACATGTATTTTTTCCTTCTAAATCCTTTTCCTTATCCTTTGTCAATTTTCCTTAGCCGAAAAACACATCCAGTGATGCCAAATCAGATATCATTGCCCAACATGCAACTTGGAATATGCGTCCCTTAATTGTGATCTTATTTTTCCTTTATTAACTTTATTGCATGGAATTTTTGCTATAGTTGTTACAAACCCTCCTCCTTGCGGAACACCCTGCTCGGTGTTAAACCACACCAAGGCCTCAGCAAGGTCACTGAAAAGAAAATATACCACCCATGGAGCTTTATAACCTAGCTCATTGCAGTATTTTCAGTGAAAGACCTTCTCAAAAGAAAAACATCATGACAACATGACCATATAACAATCATACCACATACTAGAGCTTTATAACAAGGGAATCTAGAGGCTCACACCTCAACCCTCAAAGTAATACCAGAATTCACCTCCTTCCTAGAAAATCCAAAATGCATTGTCATAGTGAAAGCTACATCCAATGTCCATCACTACAATCCTACGACACGTGCCTGCTCTATGAATATTTACCGACTCATTTTTCCAGGTCGCACTCCCAATGTGCATCTGATTCCATCTTGCAATGCTACTGATCAAAACTAATATATTCGTGACCTTTACTTTTGTGCTACACAATCCCTCTTGAAATATGGTTGCCCCCTTCCATGCAATCACTCACTTTCCAAGTTACCCAAAATCCCCTATCCTAGGTGATCCATCCCTTTACAAGGCATCCTCGCATCGAAAGATATAGAACCAAGGCATATACATGCATTAAAACCATCATACCAGTCATAACATACTCATGGAAACCAATTGGGTACCAGTGTCCCACAAAGGCCTTGCTCCTACAATACTCTGCTAGCATACTGGTGAATGTTCCAATTTCTTTTGATGTTGCTAATTCTTGTAGCCGATTTCAACCACCCAACTCAGCATGTTCATGCATTCATGTTCCAAGCACATACCTTCCATTAGATTCGAATAAATTGAAATAACTTAAAGTCATACCTCATTAGTAGTTCGTCAATAAGGTATACTTGCAATCCTATTTTCTTCTTGTCACAACAAGTCAAACTAGCATCTTTGACCAAATCATCAATTATAAATATACCACATCAAGTTAGCTCAAAACATAACCATAATAGATTAAGATCGTGAATCACATGTAACCATCATAAACCAGAATCATAGATCACATGTGATCATCATATAGCATAGTCATAAATCACATGCATAATAAAACTGAAATAAAATGTTGATACTTATCATTTCATAAATCCTTAGCTTCCACCTTTGTCTTTATTTTGTACACACTCTGGATCGATTTCCACACCAGAAAAACACCCAATGCCTTCTTCTCAACCATGTGCACATAAACATAGTGTGCATCACACACATACAACTAGACACATCATACAACACTATGAAATACATGGATCTACACCAATACCATATGTGCCACATGTACATAGTACGACCTATACACTTCAATCACCTACACAACATGTGCACAACATCACATGTACACAAAACCACATGTACACTACACCACTGTACAACATGTACACAATACCACATGTACATAGTCCCACACGCACGACATGTACGTGACACTATTTGCACACAACATCACATGCACAACATGTACAGAACACCACATGCTCGTAGCACCACTTGTACAATCATGCACACCACACGATCTATACATAGCATTGCATATCCAATATGTACATAGCATCATCTGTACACAACACTGGATATCCAACATGTGCGCAACACCATATGCACACAAAACCTCATATCCATCATGTACATAACACCATCTATAACCAACACTGCAAAGGTAATATTCGTACAACACTATTTGTACCATCATGTACATAAAATTGCATGTACACACGCTACGTATACATAACACCATGTGTGCACAATGTCATAGATGAAACCTGTACAACATATACAACAATATTACCTCACATCCAAAAGCACACTGTCTCTACCAAGCAACCTTTCTTCCAGTGCCTTACCCATGCTTATCCTAGCATGTCATAGACAACACGACTTCCATTGCACTCCTATATCCCTTCGTATAACTTCTCCATAACATAGACATAATATAATCACATAATATCAACTCATAATGATATGATATTGACATTGTATATTTGTCATGAATACGCTTATCACTTGATTCCTCATGGCCAAGAATCTCTTCCTACCATTCACCTATGTAAGAAATCATTCCTCCACAAATATGCTTCCTGATGACCCTATCAGATAGTCACATAGATACATAGATACATACATATATAATCATTAGCATAAAATAATCAGCATTCTTTCATACAATGGCATACGTACATACATGTATAGATATATAAACATCAGCGTAATCATGATCATAACATGATTACTAGATGACATAAGGTCTAGGTTAAGAGAACTTCTTCATTTGCACGCAACATGCACAACATTGAGAACCACCATTCCCAACTTGGTCAAACCATTCGACACCTCAGGTCCATTTGGTTTACCTTTTCTAGTTACCATTCTCATGTTTGTACTATCACCGTCCATTTAACACCATGGACCAACCAGTACAACCAATTGTCATAGTCTTACCTTCCGTTACACTTACTTATGCACTGAGTTTCATCTGAGTCTTACATCACGTGTCAGGTATCACACAAATTTCCCTCAGCTCCATCAACTCTTCCTCTTCCCCAACTCAATTCCCAAGACTCAAAATATAAGAGGAAACCCAAGAAATAAACAAGAATATGATCATGAAAACCCAAAAACAATACGACACCACAACAAAGTGGCATAGTTATGCATGAGACACATGTAAAATCACAAATAAAGTGCAACAATCAGAAAATACCAAAATCAAAATACTAAAAACAAACACCATTAGTCAATCCCCATGGTTCCTAAGGAAAACTTGACCTCATCCTCCTACGAGATTTCATGGAAATCAATCTTGTCATGCAACTCCCTGCGTTATATTGCCATAAACATAATTTCAGTGCATAAATAAACATAACAATAAATCAGTTACCTTATCTTGTTGTGTCAATCTTGCTTCCTTGCAACTAAACACATCCATGCCATCTCTCGAGGGACTCTGATTACCTTGACAGATCCACCTCTAACTAGAGACTAGCTAATATAGCTGTCAAGTACATGTTCATGAATATAGCACACAACCACATAATTTCAAACAAAACCAAGGTTAAGAAGTCTTATTATATGCAAAGCACACATTTGTTTGGAATTAGGGGTTCCAAACATATCCAAACAAATTCTTATGCCATTCCTTCCTTTTACCTTTTTACCTTGTTGGAATCAAGGCTTACTATATACTGTCACATCACCCGACTGTTAGTTATATAAACACATCAAGTGTTACCTTGTCACAATAATACCTAGCATGTTAGCTTGCAAATTCTCACACATGTCAACCACATGTTCCACATATCAAGACAATCATATTTATCAATTCAAAATCAACCTTTACCACGACTAATAATCATGTCATAATTCATAGTCAACTCATAGTCCTTAAACACAATGCTACAACTATCACCTACTATACTCAAGTGCATATCATCTGTCTCGACATATATGAGTTAGTACAATCATCTTAAAAAAATATCATTTGAACACATACACATATTATCCAATTCATCAAACATTCAACCAACTTGCAACATACCATGTTAAATAAATCAACTACATGACATAATCAAGAAGACAAGCAAAAAATATAGAACATAAGCAAACTCGTACCTTATGGTGTCTCTGGGGAGGCTATCTTGTTTGCAAAATCAATCTAGTTAGCACGATATAACTTCAGAACATATCAACTCAAACATAAATAATATCATGATATCTAGAATAGTCATTAGTTAACATGTTTACGTCATAATTCATACACAATTATCAGTCAAACACATGCAAAGTCAATCTAGATTAGTACAACACCATATAAGAAATATGTCAGCTCATACCTAAATATCGTAACCATAACCATCTGCATAGGCCAATCCAATTTAGCATGATACATATAACGTCAAGCTATAAATTCTATAACCCTAATCATTAAGCTAACTATCATTATCATCAACAACCTATAACCTAATCGTCAATCCAACTATCATATAACAACAATAATTTAACTTATACCATACTCATCAACAACATATAACATGATCAGAAGTTTAACTAATATAAAACAATAATAGTAATGCATACAACTATAGGTTACTATCATTCTTGAATATCTAACACATGTGCATATAACTATACTAATCAGATAACAACTATCACGAATGTAACCATAACATTAAAATACATGTAGATAATGCTAACGTATATAAACCTAATCCATATAACAATCATTGACTTACATACCTGCATGGCAAACATACAATACCTATATGATGATCTTCTCTTACCCTAAAGTCCAATGCTACAACTTCATTATGTTGCTATGCATCTCCTCCTCTATCTCAGCCAACACATTAGCAACCATGATGACCCAAATTACATACCATGACTTCACAAGGCATGTTTGACCTACTATTCATGCATAACTATAATCAAGACCATACATGCATGACCACAACTAGTTCTCCATTGTACACATTTCCTCATGCAACTATCAACTTGCATAACCAATTCTTAATCAACTACATATATGCATAACCGCATGTAGTTGAGCATAAGAGATCAATTCTTGTAATCAACCTACTAGTCTAATGCATATAATCAAATAAGCAATAATGCAACCCAACATACAAGGATGTAATCAAGCTACATATAACCATGTAACTAGTCATATACTCCTGACAATGCATTCCATAAAATCAACATCAAGTTCCTCATGATAACCTTACTACTACCATGATTAATATGATGTAGTGCAACAAGCACATGGAACGCAAGTGTAAGAGCCACACATGCAACTGACATGTACGCATGACCAAAAAATTCACCCATATATGTAGCACCAGATATGACCCAAAGAGAGTGCAACCATGATTTGATACCAATCTACCCAATTTAACCATGCCAATTGGGGTAAACATGAGGTGAGATTGTATTATGATCAAATTCAACCTCCTATGTCACCTTAAAGAAGTGGAATCGATGGAACATAATATACAGTCATCGAACATCATCAAAAAAACACTTAGGAGAGAAGTTAGCCACTTAGACAGCCTGCCCCTGGGTCCCACTACTATTATACAACTTTTAGGGCATACTGCTCTCACGCTATGGGCAAGGGAGTGACCAGAAACCCAAAGTCTCTCTCACAGGCTTGCTTACTAGCGACTGTAGACCAAAACTGCTAGTCCTATGCTAGCAATCTTAGGATTTAATCAACTTTTCTATACGAGAATCCTGGCCTTTACCAGAACTTATTGTAGCATCCAGAATTCATTATAAACATAACAAAAATTATATACCAATAGTACCTCACATCCAAAAGCACACTTTCTCTACCAAGAAACCTTTCTTCCAGTGCCTTATCCATGCTTATCCCAGCATGTCGCAGACAACACAACTTTCATTGCACTCCCATATCCCCTCGTATAACTTGTCCATAACATAGACATAATATAATCACATAATATCAACTCATAATGATATGATATTGAACTTGTATATTTGTCATGAATACTCTTATCACTTGATTCCTCATGGCCAAGAATCTCTTCCTGCCATTCACCTGTGTAAGAAATCATTCCTCCACAAACATGCTTCTTGATGACCCTATCAAATAGTGACATAGATATATACATACATACATATATAATCATTAGCATAAAATAATCATCATCCTTTCATACAATGGCATACTTTCATACATGTATACATATATAAACATCAGCGTAATTATGATCATAACATAATTACTAGATAACATAAGGTCTAGGTTAAGAGGACTTCTTCTTTTCCACGCAACATGCACAACATTGAGAACTACCGTTCCCAACTTAGTCAAACCATTCGACACCTCAGGTCAATTTATTTTACCTTTTTTGGTTACCCTTCTCATGTTTGTAGTACCACCATCCATTTAACACCATGGACCAACCAATACAACTGATTGTCATAGTTTTACCTTTCGTTTCGCTTACTCATGCACTGAGCTTCATCTGAGTCTTACATCACCTGTCGAGTATCACATAACTTTCCCTCAACACCATCAACTCTTACTCTTCCCAAAACCAATTCCAAAGACTCAAAAAATAAAATGAAACCCAAGAAATGAACAAGAAGAAGATCATGAAAACCCCAAAAAAATACGACACCGCAACAAAGTGGCATAGTTATGAACGAGAGACATGCAAAATCACAAATCAAGTGCAAAAATAAGAAAATACCAAAATCAAAAGGCTAACAACAAACACCATTAGTCAATCCCCATGGTTACAAAGGAAAACTCAGCCCGAGCCTTCTTCGAGATTTCATGCAAATCACTCTTGTCATGCAACTCCCTACATTATACTACCATAAACATAATTTCAGTGCATAAAGAAACATAACATAAATCAATTTCCTTATCTTGTCGTGCCAAGCTTTCTTCCTTGCAACTAAACACATCCACGCCATCTCTCAAGGGACTCCAATTACCTTGATAGATCCACCTCTAACTAGAGACTAGCTAATATAGTTGTCAAGTACATGTTCATGAATATAGAACACAACCACATAATTTCAAACAAAACCGAGGTTAAGGAGACTTATTATATGCAAAGCACTCATTTGTTTGGAATTAGGGTTCCCAAACACATCCAAATGAATTCTTATCCAATTCCTTCCTTTTACCTTTTTACCTTGTTGGAATCGAGGCTTACCATATACTGTCACATCACCCAACTCTTAGTTATATAAACACATAAAGTGCTACCTTGTCACACTAATACCTAGCATGTTACCCCGAAAATCCTCACACATGTCAACCGCATGTTCCACATATCAAAACAATCATATCTATCAATTCAAAATCAACCTTTACCAAGACTAATAATCATGTCAAAATTCATAGTTAACTCATAGTCAACTCGTAGTGCTTAGAAACAATGCTACAACTATCACCTACTATACTCAAGTGCATATCATCTGTCTCAACATATATGAGTTAGTACAATCATATTAAAAAACGATCATTTGAACACACACTCATATTATGCAATTCATCAAACATTCAACCAACTTGCAACATACCATGTTAAATAAATCAACTAGATGACATATCAAATACACAAGCACCAAATATAGAACATAAGCAAACTCGTACCTTATGATGTCTCTGGGGAGGCTATCTTGTCTGCAAAATCAATCTAGTTAGAACGATATAACTTCACAACATATCAAATCAAACATAAATAGTATCATGATATCTAGAATAGTCATTAGCTAACATTTTTACGTCATAATTCATACACAATTATCAGTCAAACACATGCAAAGTCAATCTAGATTAGTACAACACCATATAAGAAATATGTCAGCTCATAGCTAAATATCGTAACGAGAACCATCTGCATAGGCCAATCCAATTTAGCATTATACATATAACATCAAGGTATAAATGTTATAACCCTAATCATCAAGCTAACTATCATTCTCATCAACAACATATAACATAATCATCAAGTTATCTAATATAAAACAATAATAGTAATGCATACAACTACAGGTTCATATCATTCTTGAATATCTAACACATGTGCATATAACTACACTAATAAACTAACATCCATCATGAATGTAACCATAATATCAAAAGACATGTATGTAACCCTAACATATGTAAACCTAATGCATATAACAATCATTGACTTACATACCTACATGCCAAACATACAATACCTATATGACGATCTTCTCTTACCCTAAAGTCCAATGCTACAACTTCATTATGATGCTATGCATCTCCTCCTCTATCTTAGCCAACACCTTAGCAGCGACAATGACCCAAATTGCATGCATGACCACAACCAATTCTCCATTCTCCACATTTCCTCATGCAACTATCAACCTGCATAACCAATTCTTCATCAACTACACATATGCATAACCGCATGTAGTCGAGCATAAGAGATCAATTCTTGTAATCAACCTACAAGTCTGATGCATGTAATAAAATAACCAATAATGAAACCCAACATACAAGGATGTAATCAAGCTACATATAACCATGTAACTAGTGATATACTCCTGACGACGCATTCCATAAAACCAACATCAAGTTCCTCATGATAACCTTACTACTACCATGATTAATATGATGGAGTGCAACAAGCACATGGAACACTAGTGTAAGAGCCGCACATGCAACTGACATGCACACATGACCAAAAACTTCACCCATAGCACCAGATATGACCCAAAGAGAGTGCAACCATGTTTTCATACCAATCTACCCAAAGTAACCATGCCAATTAGGGTAAACATTAGGAGAGATGGTAATATGATGAAATTCGGCCTCCTATATCACCTTAAAGAAGTGGAATCGACGGAACATAACATACAGTCAACCGATATAATCAACAAAACTCTCATGAGAGAAGTCGACCACTCAGACAGCCTATCCCTGGGTCCCAGCACTATTCTACAACTTTTAGGCCATAGTCACTCTCATTCTATGGGCAAGGGAGTGACCAAGAACCCAAAGTCTCTCTCATAGGCTTGCCTACTAGTGACTGTAGACCAAAATTTCTAGTTCTATACCAACGACCTTGGGGCTTAAGCCACTTTCCTATATGAGAATCCTGGCCTCTACCCAAGACTTGTTGTAACTTCTAGAATTCATTAAAAACATGATAACAATGTTGATCAACAAAAAATAAACCTCAGGAGTAGGCCTGAGCATCCCCAACCAAGACTAGAATTTTTTTCAAACACTTGGCATCAATGTAACGTACAAGCTTAGTATACAAGAAAAAGCATAAATGACTGAAAGAACTTATGAAACATAACTAGAAGGATCACCTCCTTCTCCATTGGACTATTATATCATCATGTAGGTCTTTCATCCATACATTTAACAATTAAAATTAAATACATGAAATAACCATGACATGAACCATTGATGTAACCATGCTTATAACCAACATTCAATCATATAAATATCAGAGATATGACAAGCATTATCCACATATAAACTGTTAAAAAATTAAGAGTTAGTTGTTATTAATCATAGTAAAATCTGACCAATTTTGCGACTTCCATGTTCCACTCGACCATAAACATGGCTTAACCAAATATCTCTTTCATCCAGTCGATCGCATGCCATATTCCAAGCGTGAATGTGCGATCTCATAGAACAACCAATCCAAGAACAACCAAGCGAATCTATAGGTTAAACCACCTCCAACTGCATTAAAACCATGATCACACCAAAATCGGTGCTCCGACCACAATTAAACCTAACTTGGAATGCCATCTAGAATCCATCACTATCCTTGAGGAATTTTTAATCTCCTTGTATCTCATGCTTTACCGCAATCCAAACCGAATCATTAGCCCCTAAACTGGGACTAGTCCTCTCAATATTGATAGCAATCCAAACCTAGATCACTAAGGTCTAAACCAAGACTTCTGCCTTAGGATTTATTGTATATCCTGTTAAAATCAGTCAAGGGATTCCTAGGCCTTTCGGAATGAATCTTGAGACCACCTCCACCACAGATTGTGAAATCCATCTAGGAAGTCAAAGCTAAAAACTAAAAGAAACATCCCAACATGATTGTATTCGTAAAAAGGAAAGGCTAGGCTAAAAGCCAATGTCATAACCCAGCAAAACCATGCCACTGACAACAAGTGAACCATACACCAACATGCAAAGACATGCATGTCAAAAAAAGCTAGGAAATCACACATGCAAGTATTCAGGTTGAAGATGCTTGATCCTTCTTTCCCTTCCTTGATCCATGCTTTCTTTTCCCTTTCCTTTGCTTATTTTACCTTTCCTTGGTCCAAAATAGAGTGTTCCAAGAAAACTGTAAGTGACTAAGAGTGAGAGAGAGAGAGAATAATGAGAGAGCTCGAAACATGAACTGACAAACAGTTAACACTAAGAAACTTGCCAACTAATCCTTAGAAGCCTTTTTCTCAATGAGGTCTCTAATTTCTTCATTTTCTATTATTTTCCTTCATTTTCCTCCTCACATGAAACCTGTGACCTTTTACCTTCCTTTCCTCCTAATTTCCTTTATTTTCATAAATAAATGTGCCAATATGCCTTTCTTCCCTTTAATGTCCTTACCTTAGCCTTCGCAAATTTTCCTTAGCCAAAGAACACATCCAGTGATGCCCACTAGGATCTCTTTTCCAAACATTCAGCTTGGAATACATGTCCCTTACTCATGATCTTATTTTTCCTTTATTAACTTTATTACATGGAATTTTCATGGGGCTAGCACACCAACAATACCTTAAATACACCTCTAGTTAAAGAATCATTAAAATTATTTTCTTACTTTTCAGAACACTTATATGGATAATATCACTCTCTAGTATCGACATCTAATTAATGCACTCACAATATGAATATCAACAAGCATATGTATCACTTGTTTCATTCTCTTGTTAACACATTAGTTTCCATAGCATTGACTCTTCAAGGCTACCTACAAAAACAAAATTTGGCATAACGACCAGGCGCTCAGTCTATTCTTAGTTACATGTTTACCGTTAGCCACTATTAGTCATCTCAATCATGTTAGGGAAACAAACTTCTCAGGGTCTTTATGCATTCACATCCATTAGTATACGTACTTAACAACTCATTACTCAATATTTTTTTGATGGAAATGCATTTTTGAATTATTTAATCTCTTGTATTTTTATCATGCAAAAGTTTTCATTCATGAGATTATGGCGTTTTTTCAAACACTAAAGAAAAATATTAAACAAGAAAGAGTTAGGTTAAGAGTTCCCTTGCTCATCATTTTGGCTACATCACTCAACAATAAAACTTATTTTTTCAATTTTTCTTTTGTTCTCAATGCAATCTCATTAACATCCTACATATTTATCTTACTAGAAAAACTCAAATCGATCTTTAAGTATAAGAGTTCCTAACAACAAATCTTTCAATGCATCAACTTCCTTAACACTTTTAAGTCCATAAAATTTTAGCTCACTTCTATTGTAAATATGTTATAGGATAGAATAAGTTAAAGAAACATTTCATGGTCTCTAAAGTAGTGTGTGATCCCCATAGTGGATATGATGTAAACCACATATTTCATGTATATTCCTATCAAGGATTTCTTTGAGCTTTATAGGGTTCACTGCAATTCTTTATTTGAAATTGCATGTCTAAAATACTCATTTTGGTTCTAATAAAACTCACATTTACTAAATTTGGTATAAAGTTGATATCTTCTCAGTGTTTTTGCATTATTATTACATGTTTATCATACTCTTCTATTGTCTTAGAATAACCCAAGATACCATAAATGAAAATAAGTACAAACTTATCCAACTATTTTATTGAAACAATGTTCATCAAACACAAGAATGTGGCTAGAGAATTTGTGAATTCGAAAGGAAGTACATCTTACTCATAATACCCATTCTTTTTTCTATAGATAGTCTTATCTATCCTCATTGTTAATTCTAACTTGGAGATAATAGTATATTAAATATATCACTTCTTGAAGTTGCAATTTGAATTCAGTTAGCCCTAGTACACTCACATATAAGGTTCCCTTAACACTAGTGTTGCACTAGGTATTAACTCAGTGGTAAAATGAATATCCCTTTTGGATGAAAATGAAATAATTTCATCTGAATAAACATCCTTCAAATCCCTCATCATTGCAAAGTCATCCATAGTCTTTGCTTCTTTTTCTTGTGACAAGCATTCCACCTATATTGCACAGAGTTTACAACCTTTCCTTGCACATATTTTTAATTTCAAGGCTAATATATACTTGATTGAAATTCATCAGGGTACACTTATCCTAACCAGTACCTCTCCTTTTTCATTGGTACATGTAATTGTCTTCTCTATGAAATTAATGATAGCTCTAAGAGTTTTTACCCAATCCATATTGACTAACATGTCATAAGATCCCAAGAGTAAAAGCTTCAAGGCATTTTATTTTTTCAATCCATTCAAATCAACATTAGAGTTCATAACCAGGCTAGTGACCTTCCCTTTTTCTACAAAATTCTACTTGTACTAGAAAATTATTCTTAATTTGTTTCCATCATTATTAATGGAGTTCGTTCGACCATCGCAGTCATTTTTAGTTTTAGAAATTGAAGATTATTTACTTTTTTTTTTCATTTCTAAGACTATTTTTTCTCCCAATCATCAAATGTTTTGATATTCTATTCCAATCTACCAACACCTTGATGTTTTGAACCAAATATTTTAAACTAGTAATTCTTCTACCCCATACAATTACATAGTTTCTCATGTCCCTTTTTATTTGAATATATCAATGGCAATGCCATGAACCATAATTATGAGATTATTCATGTGTGGATTGTACTAGGAAATTCCCATCACACAATCACATGTTCTCAAACTTAAGAAATTTAAGCTACATGAAAATCAATCTTGTGATTCCTTAATCAAGGAGGTCAACATGATTTTCCTTAGAATTTTCATAATCTTGAAAATTCTAGAGGAATCACATTACAGAAAAACCATTACAACCTTAAAAATAGTATCAAATGGAGTTAATTCCTATTATAATTTATATTATGGTGATTTTTACTACAATTCTCTAGACCCTCTACTCTCTTACATGAATCTATACTTTTTTTTCCAATATTTGTAATTTTCATTCCATTATTTATATTGTTGGTAACATATTTTAGTATTTCTAATAACTTTATCCATATTCTTAGGGTTTCCATGCTCAAATTCTTCTTTGAATAGAAGGGGAAGAAAATAGATAAATCGTTGAATTTTATCTTTCTGTTCATGAATGTATGGAACATATAGCGGGAGATGGGTGAATTTTGTAACAAGTCCATGGTCATCTAACCAAGGTTCAATTCATTAAATTTTGTAGCTTTATTATGAAAATATATTTTTATCACATATTTTTCTTTGAAATACTTTTAAAAATCATCCTAATGATAGTTTTATCATATGTATTATTCATAATCCTAATCTCTTCCCACTACAATGATACCTTACCTTCTAACTGGCAAGTGATCAATCTAGCGTTTATATTTTCTAGGACAGTCATACACCAAAACATATTTATTTATATTTAGTAGTCACACCTAAACTACCTCCTATGGTTCCCCATCAAAGGGTATAAGTCTATTATTTTTAAATTCTCCATCTAGTTCTACCTCGTTTCTTCTACATTGATTAGGTACTATAAAGGAACTTTGATTGAATTGCATTCATTTCCTATTCATCTTTAGGTTTAATGGCCTCACTCTTATCCCCATTATCTAGTCTTTTATTCTTTTTGGACTCCTTGCTATCCTCTTCATCTATAGTGTGTCTTCATATTTGGCTCGGCAATTAATTATTTTTGTAATATTTTCTTGTTCCACACTAATTTTCAGCAAATTTTCACTATGTGATTTAATACTAGTTAAATCTAGTTTCAGACCAATCATAATCTGACAGTTGAACTATATGAGGTGTTACATCACCTTTCAGCTCCACCTGTATTTTTTCTTCTCCATCAAGAGGTCTTGCATATTGTTCTCACATCAATGTCCCCCTCTTTACTCCTTACTTCGTGTCAAAAAAACATTTATTTTGTTAAGGTATAGCAATGGTTTTGTATCATAAGTGTCATTGTTGTAACCTATAGAACTAATACAACATGTAATGTACCTCATGTTCACAATAATTTTTTTTAATTGTATTATTTTACACTCTTACTCGGTTTATTATTATCATGTTCTTGTTGTGTTAGCATAATGATTGCGTGCATTTACATAATTATCCTTGTATACATAAATCAATATATAACATGCTTCTTTACATTGTTTTAATAATGCTACCTCATCACCAATTTCGATATCCTTTTATAAAATATTTACCATTAGAGTGTTTTTCTTAACTCTTGCTAATGAAAAGTTTGTAAAAGTTTTGAAATAATAACCTTATACATGGAAATAATATCCCTCGAAATCATATCATACAAAAACCTTATCTTTTAAAGTTGATATACCTTGCCCATGCTCTATTGTTTAACCTTGCAAGTGGCATATGATATGTGGGCCTTGGTTACGTGTTCCACCTACAATAATTTACCCCGGCTCACTCATGTGAAGGGTCAATGCTAGCTGGTTTGGATCACCTGAAATAATATGATGGTATGAATTCTATTTGTGGTTTTGGTAGGGTAGAATACCCTTTCCGCAATATAATTTAAGCGGTTATGATTTTTCATTGATGTCTATGTAATTTAGATAAGGATTTCATTCACATACTCTCTAGCTTTCTTGATATCGTTGCTTCAATAAAGTTTTACCATGTTCTCCTCAAAGCAAACTATTTTCATTAGATAGTATGGTGACCTCCCTAGGTTTATCAATTTGATGGGTTTATAAAGATAAATGATGTAATGAAAGGTAAGAAATCACCTTTTCCTATTCAAATAATTTGTCAAATCATTTTTTTCCTTTCTTTTTACATCATCAAGGTATAGAGTAATTTTACTAATTTTTCCTATGCCTCGAATCATTACAAGATTCCTTGGAAATATCCTAAGAAGGTTGGATAATCTTGGAGTTTGATTTAGGGTTTTCCAATCTACGATATCAATGACTCCTCGACATTACTTGTATGAACTCACCCAGAAAAATATACCTGATTTAGGGTTTTGTTTACCTAAGAAACCTATTTGTTGTTTAAGGGTTTTGTCTCATGTGAATCTAAAGGGTTCTTCTTTAAATATTATTTAAGCTTTATAATTCTCATACTTAATTAATATCTATTTAATTTTCCTTTTTATAAGAAATCATGTTGCCCATAATTTATATTATTTCCATTAACACCCTTATTTTCCTTGTGTCAACCCTATACTTAATTTTATGTGGCTAAGGTGTTTTTCTAGGAACTTCTAGTGGATTTTCCTAGGAGAAAAGGTGAAAAATAAGGAGAATCCCATGCATGTTAGGCCTATATGATATTATGGCTTGGAATTTCCTGTAGAGGTAATATTTTTGTTCTTCCTAGCTTCTTTATTCATGGCTTTTCTTTAGAATCTAAAATAGAGTTATCTCCATTCTTTAATTTCCCATGATTTTATGGGTAGGACGAATGCAAAAGCTTCGTATGGATACCAGCTACAAATAGTTTGTATTTTATACAAGGGTTATATGATAGTTTGCATCATTCGACAACTTATTTTCCTTTCTTCCATTTTTTACTCATACACTCACATCTTGTTTCGATTCCTTTATAATTTGTATTTTCAAATGGTTCTCAATATTTTTTAGTGTGGATCCTCTCAGTAGGGCACTTGTATAAGTTTCCTTGTATAGAGACTCTCTACAAGTTTCAAAAAGTCATCATGTGAATGGATTCCTTCCTAGACATTCTTGGATATTATTCGTGGTGTTGCACTTTCTATGGGGTAGGAAAGTTCTAATACAAGAACAAGCCTTGTCAAGATGTTATCGAGGTTGTACCTATGTATTGTTTTCTTGGTTATCAATAATAACTGTTCCATGCTTCAGCTTTTTTATTTATTCTTTTCATCCCAGAATTAAAATTTTGAGGAGGTTCTCTTGTCTCCATAGGACTAGTCATAATTGTATGGATAGAGGTCGATACCGATAGTTTCCATATTGTCAAATCCTATAATCTAAAATTTTATGTGTGTATTTATTCTTAATTAATATAAAAGTATCAATTGAGACACTTTATATTTTTTTTACAAGAGTGCTCTGTGAGATAGTTTTTCCAAATCTTAGTAAAATATTAGACTCTTTCTTTTTGATTAAGAGGTCTTTGACAACCCTTGATTCCCTCCATTTTATAGGTTGAATCACATGGATAAGACTAAATAATGGTGACCAAGGTAGTTACATTTATATTCTTATAACTAGGGGGTTTAACTATTTGGATTTTGAGTAACCATGGTTTCCTATTTTGGCCACAACACCCCCATAATTCTGTACACAAATATGGGGACCCTCCATTTAATTTGGTTATTGTTATTCCGCTCTTGAATTTGTTTTTTTCATTGTTTGATGTTTTTTCCCTTTATTTTGTTTCTTTGTGAGGTCACTTTACGAAGTCATTATTTTGATTTCATAATGACAACATCCTGATGGTCATGAGAAGGTGACATGACATTATTGTTCGCCACATTACCTTACATTTTACGTCAGGTGTTTCTTGTTGGCATCTCTACCACATCACTTGGTACATTTTTGCATCCAAAAGGCATGGTACATATTACTTTATGTACATAGTGCATTGTATAATTTCTTATTGTCACATACCGCCTAGACATAATACTACCAGCAACCACCTATGCTCTACTAAATCGACAATTTGGTCTTTTAAGTCCAATTACTTTACTTAAATTCCACAACAACCCCTATGCATACATTACAACTCAGATAACAGAACCAATCATGGGCATTCAACATAATGCACTTCTTGCATTCGGATTTCATTCCTTTGAAAATCCAATACAAGCATTAATGGAACATTATCATGAATACATTTTGGTTAGCATGATCATAATCCTACGATCACAGACAAAAGTATTGTTGACATATATCTTATAAATTATCAATAAATAGTTAAAATGAGCCTTAGTGGATGCACTTCACCCCCATGATGCATAATGCATAGCATAAACAGCTTGAACCACACGGTATACAATCTCACCCTTAAAACATGATTATTGAACCTACATAGCTGTCTCGTCCATAATTACTCACTATCTTAAAAAAAGGAAAGATAACACATATGTTTATATATGTGAGCCCCATAACAGTTATGTCATAAAAGCACATATTTGGTTCCTTTAATAATTTTAACGGGGATTAAATTTATATTGATTAGTTGTCACATGCACTGATATATGATAATCTCCTAAACAAGGTTAACAAATGCCATTCTACTAATGCATAGTGGTCACATGAAAATACTCAAAATCTCATAATCAAAAACAAACCCAACAGTTTCTCTCATATGATTAAAGAATTGATAACATAGAGGGTAAGTAGCCAACATACAAAACATCTCATGCAAACCAGATTATCTGAAAGAATGTCACTTGGAAAACAAAGCACTCCCTCCCAACCTAGAACTTATTCATCTAGTTCTCCCCCAAGACGAGAGTTCTTGCCATGGATCAACTACCTCATGTTGATATCTTCAATTGTTATTCAATTCTCTCTTTCATGATATGGTTTCCATTAGTGGCATCCCACTTTTATGGATCTTTTGATCCATTTTCCCACACTTTTCTCAGAAAAGCTAGCCTTTGTCTCTCATGAGGCTTTTCCTCATAAAATCTTTCCTTCTTTTTCTACAAGGGTTTTATGTTTTTCTTAAATTAGTATATTTCTCCAGGTAAGTAACTTAATGGATATTTATCTCCAAACCCATTAATATTATCCAAAATTAGATCTAGAAGCATTATCATGAAATAATTATCCATCTCCATTCAGCAATGGGATTTTATTTGGAAAGAACCACATCTGTTGGTGTCTCACTTTCCAAGCGTTTTATATTATCTTTATTTATTCAAAAATAAAGTATTTACTTTCATTGTTACACCTTGGACCTAGCTTTTCTTAGCTTAGGTTAACAGAGTTTTACATACAACGGAGGGGTGTTACATACTCCCCCCCTTAAATTTACAATGTCCTCGGTGTATTACTACATCTTAGAATATTATTCCTCGCTCGCAGGTACTTGTTTCTAAATTTGAAGGCTCCCATGACCTTTCCATCTGAATCAGATCTTCCGAAATGTATTAGTTACAAAGGATTTCTACCAGCAAATCTCCTTCCAATGCTACCTGTAACATTTGTTTCAATCAATTTTGTGAGAGATTTCAGATGCAAAAACTCAACTTTTTTTTACGACAGTTAATACCATAACTTGATATACAATACTATTATTTGCGTAACTACTGGTTATGTTTCCCACCATTTAAATATGATTCCTCGTACTCATTGTATTTGAATAATTACATGTTCCGCAACTGCATTCTTCCATTGCCTTTGTGTTCTTGCTGAACACTTGCTTCCTGTAGTTTTCCTGCATTAGTCACAACAATTCAAACTAGCACATTTGGCTAATCAACATGTATAAAATATAATATTATGTTAGCTCAAACATAATTATCAAAATCACACCCTATATGTAACCATCATAAAGTAGAATCATATGTCATATGTATACTAAGATTGAAATAAAATACGAATACTTATCCTTAGTTTCCAATACCAATTCTTAGGTTCCACTTTTGTGTCCTGCCTTTGTATGCACTCTGGATCGGTTGACTTACACGATAATCACCCAATGCCTTCCCTTTTTCCATGTGCACTTGCACATAGTGTGCATTGGACACACCCAACTATACATCCAATACATTCATCCATACCAGTACCATATGTACCATTTGTATAGAGTAGCATCTATAAACATGTAACCAATATAAATGTCCATATCATCACCTGCATGACATATGCTTCATCCACATGTTTTCAAGAATGTTAGTATTATGCCAAAAATTCCTTCAATTATTCATATTACCTTTAGGCAAGTCCAATAAAACCATGTTTGGTTTATTGATTGCGGAATAAGGAATTCTACAACCAAAGTATCACTAAATCTTTTATGTCAAAGTATTCAAGTGATTTTACTTAGATAATCCTTTCATGTCTCTTGTGGTTGCAGGAAATTTTTAGCAATTGATAACATACATGCATAATACAACTTTACAAAACCAATAACTTTGAGTTTTGGGATTGAATTTGTCCTATAGACAAGGTTTTAACAACAACAGAATATGACTTCCTCTTAATCATAAATCGGTCTATTGACTATGAAACTTAATCTATCATAGATATTTGAAGTCTAATAACCACCTTAACTTTGTCTTTAACCAAGAAAATTATCATTTGGAACTTAAAAGTACTCCACACTTAACTAATCATGTCATATGACATATTGTTTCTCTTTTTGCACTTCTTCCAACATAATGTTGCCATGAATAATTTAGTGTAGGTCTAAACCCATTGAACAAACATTATGCAAGTGCATACATCTATGCATGAATCATAAGTGAAGGTTACAATGTTCTCCATTCCACAACATCCAATTTTTTAGGCATTATGTGTACTAGGGTGGGAACCTAGGTCATTTATAGGTTTACACCTCACCTTAAACATTAAATCACCCCCAGAAGACAACATAATATAAAATATTTATCAATTATCAAATTAGGTTGTGCAATACTTGTTATTTTGTCCCATTCAGAACTAGACAACACTATTAATGCAATTAGACAAACAGACTTCTTCAATAGTCTTGTATAGTGTTACAATATACATTTCATATTATATGGTTTTCAATTTATTATATAGCCAATACTTTTGGTGCACAACAATCCTCATTACCAGTGAAACATTCTCCATTGTCTTCTAAATTTATCAACAAGTTATTGCATGATTTGTTATCGTCTTTCTTCCTCATCTAGAACACTTTATGTGTTCCATTTCACTTGATGCATGCATTATTTTATTACCAACCTAATATCTTTTGATTACCATAGGTTGTGTTAATGTGAAAAATCTTGGTTTACTAACGATTTCTTTATTAATTAGGATCAATCATGTTCCAAATCTAGGGTACAATTCCTAAGAGTCATTAGGCTACTCTAAATTTTTGTAATGAATTCAGCACCACCATATCTAATCTACAAGTATACTTTACTGACATAAAGTAGAAACAAACTAATAATTTTTACCTGATCACTTTCCTCAAAAAGTACAATTGTAAGATCTTAAATCATCCTACAAGAAGCATGTTTTTGAAAGGTTCTTCTCATGATATGTTCATTAAGGTTGTGGAGTTTGAGGTTGTAGACTTTAAGTTTCAAAATGTTACACATTATAGTTTGAGTGAACTGTTGAGAATGTGCTCATAATCTTAATAATGTCTTTCTGCTATTAATCAAGAAGTACTAGGAGTTTGTTTTACAATTCCATTATGTATTTGTAATTTTGGGTGTCAATTCCATTGACCTACTTATGAAGGTCATAAAATTATGAATGTATGATGTCTTCATGCATACAATGAGTTGTATTGCATGTGTGCATTCAGTTCACAACTCTGATCCTAGTTTTGTCTAGGTTGGAATATAATTTCTCTCTCTTATCTATCTTAGTTACAATTATTTAGATATTCCTTTACTCAAAATAACTTGTGGGTTCCAAACCATGCATATGTAATTAGGCATGCATGTTGCTACCGAATGTCTGAATGATGACTAGCTAAGGTTTAGTTTCCTTCACCAGTGTACATTTTGAGCATTTTCCACTAAGGGTGAATTAAACGATTCAACTAGTGGAAACACCACATCCAAAAATGAATTGCGTCATTACACGTAGATGCACCAATTAACATAAAATATTAAATTGAAAGACAATTTTAAAATACATAGTCTCATACCACATAGAGAGACATGTCTTTCATGAGTTTAATGATATTTCATGGAAATTTCATGAATAGAATCTTTTAGAATCTATTCTAGGCTGGAAACCAATTAATTAACCATCAGTTATAGCTACTATTGATAGAATGTTATGAACTTATTTCAAGTGATGTATATAGATTCGATCTACATCCTTTTTATTTTTTATTGTTCCTCATGTTGGCCATGACTTACGGGAAGATCAGTTGTTGCTTTGTTTGCAAGTTACCTCATAAGAGTTCAAAATTTCTTCCTTTCATATCTCATCCTTTCTTTGGATGTCTATAAGAATAAATGTTATTCCATTAAGTTATGTCCTTGGCTGAACTATTTTTACCAGTATTAGTTTGTTTTATTCCTTCTTCATACAACTCATAATTTAATTTTGATATGAGAAAGCAAATTTGAGGACAATATGGAAGGACGATCTATTAACACGTAGTTAAACATATAATTCAAACTTTCCTTACTCCTTTCAACATCACATACTTTACAATTATCACAGATTTATTCATTCCTCCCATTCTACCATGAATAGTTTAAACTATGTAAGTATTTGTTGATGCCCCGAAAATCGTTGTATCAACATTTGGGGATAACCACCCGGTCCGGACCTTAATACAACTCCTTTTTCGTTTGGGATGGTGGCTCTGACTGGATATAATGGGACCAATTTCCCAATAATGAATAAAAGGGGTGGATGAGTGATTGGTTATCTAATCTAATGATAGGCGAATAACTTATTCTATCAACAAAATAAAAGAACTAATACTAATCCCGGGAACAATTATTCTTTGGAAATGCAGCATTTGATGATCTTTGTCTATTGACAGGCATATAGATGACTCTATCAAATAAACATGGATATTTATTCATTCAAAGATTACTTCATTTAAATAGTTAAACAAAGTGATTAACACAAGATTTCTGCACTTATCATTTATATCATTGATACATACATGATTAGAAGAGAAGCATACTATAAATAGCCAATAGTGGAATGAATAAAGAATACTGTTAAAACACATATATATATCCTATAATAGCAAGAGCGATCAAATGAAAATTCATATAAAAAGAATGAGTTCAGACATAGATAATAGTACCATATGAGCTGCTAATCAATCCCAATATCAATCGCTATTTGAAATTTTCCTTCAATGCAGAAATACTTTCAAACAAAGACAGTAGTGCACATTTGCATAAAAGCTTCCTTATCAAAATCAGAATGATTGGTCCAGTTTTATAAAAGAATATCCCTGAAGTACAATAGTGCAACTTCAGGGTTTTAGTCATATACAAAACTTTACGACCCTTTCTAAATGCATGAAAGGGTCTATAAATACTACACTAAACTAAATATCTATGAAACTAAAATCCTACTTAATTGGTATCAATTGATGATAACTATTGCCTTTGCAGCGATCTGGCAGCCGGCGACATCAATCATCATTCAGGCTGTTTTCCTTTAAACCTGAGCTGGCTTATCGCAAGCATTGGCTCCACTTCGGGTGGTCTGTTGAGGCGAGAATTGAGTTGGGCGGCATAGGTGGCATCATGAATATCGGGAATAATATACCCAATTGCATCTGTTAGGCATTTGAGGGCGGCTCTCTGGCTGTGAGGCCTGACTAAAAAGAACCAATAGGCGCCCCATGTCAAACTGTTAATTCCTGCAATTAACCTTCCATTTTTCTCTAGCTCCGGGTAACATGACTGCTCCAATATTTTCGCTGTTGTTAATTTGCCTGGAGTGCATTGAGAAATCATGTTAGACAAGTAAAGAGTATTATTAACCAATTCAACCAAATTACTAGTGGTTGTTTTGCATCTTGATATTGCTCCTTCTACCTTCATTAACTAAGACTGCCATTCTATAAATAATATTTCTTTATGCGATTCTAGAATCCTTGGTAAATTAGCTGCCTGTCCCTGATCGGTATCTTGCCATTCAAGAAAATTGGTCAATGTTTCTTCGGGTTGATCCAATTCTGTTCTAGCCTTTTCTACTTTCTCACTTATCGATGTGGTTAAATCACATAATGGTTCCGCCTGGGCGATTTGCTGACATAAAAGCTTCATCTGATTTACCAATCCCTTGTTTATCTGAAATGCCTCTACCTTGAATTCATTTATCTGTGGAAGCTTCTTCGTTTGCTCTAGCTAGGCTGATAATTGAGAAATCTGTTCATCTTTGGACTTCAGCATTTGTTCATTTGATGCTTTTAGTTGCGCCAATGCCTCAGATAGTTGCTTCTGCTTTTGAACTGCGTTGTCATCAACTCTCTGTTTCTCTTCCTGCAATTGTTTAGTCAATTGATTATTTATTTGTTGTTGTACTACCAATTGCTATTCTGCCTACTCAGCCTTTTGTTGTGCTTCCGATAGTTGCGCTTGTAGAGAAAAGATGTCCTGTTCTTTTGTCTTCAATAAACTTCTCACCTCTGATGCCTTGTCTATTTTCACCGCCGAATAGGCTCCAACATATTGTGATAGTTTTGTCGAATCATCAGAGGGGTCAAATTCCTCTTTCCAAAGCACATTGTCCGTCACTATTTGTTCTGGGAATAAAGAAGGTTGATCAGTCCTTCTTCTCTTCCTCTGTCGTTTCACGACAGCTTTATGTCTTGGGATATAGAAGACGTCTAAGGGAGGAATTTCTTCTATCTACAAAATAAACTGGTCAGAAGGATCCTTTGGGATTATTTCTACTTCTTTTTAATTGGGTGGGTTGTTGGTTTCACCTGAAACCTGCTTTGAAGTTGCCTCCTTTGTATTGACCTCTTTTGATGTCTCGTCATCTTTAGAGCATTCAAGATTGCCGATAATTGAATTGAATTGCTGCCATTCCTGGAGCAATTTCGAATCAATTTGAGTATTTTCATTTACATTTAAACTGCTCTGTTCTTGCTCTTTCACCTGGGTCTCCTCTTGTCTTTTCTCTTGCTCTTCTTCCTATTCCTTTGATGTAACAGGAGGTTCTTTAACAAGTCGATGCTCAGGCTCGCTTGTTTCTATTGTTGGCGTCATCGCTAACAGATCTAGAGGCAGAGTTTGCAACCTCTGCTCTCTAAGTTTGTTGAATTCAACTAATCCTTCATCTTTATATTCAATTATAGCGAGCGATTTAACTTGATACATTGACTCGGCCGATGAGAACAAGTCCTCAAACCTATCTTCCTTATGCTCGAACTTGGTCAATTTGGCCTGTTTGAGTGCATTATAGGCGACTTTGCGTGGATCAAATCGCCTACTAGGGAGAGTTGCCAGAGTTAATGCCTTTATTTTTTCAACTTCTTTCTCTGCATGTTTGAAATCATGTAGAGTGTAGATACCACATCTCAAGGGAAAAGAGGGCCAGACCTGCTTCTTATTTTCCTTTAGAGTTTGTGTAACTCCATCGAAGATGATCTGATATGCTATCTCCCTGGCTAGCAGTTTATCAGGTATGTACAAAGGAAGAACGTGAGGTTTGGCTTGACTGCCAAAAATTCTTATATAAGTGAAATTTTCCTCCCCGAACAAACTTCATATGGATGTTAAATCAATCCCTGCTTGGTAGGAAATCCTAGGGACGAGTTTATTAAGATAGAATGATGAATGGGCAACGTGAAGCCGTTGCAGATTTGGTATAAATGGTGCTTGTAGTTGGTTTTCCACAACTTTTGATGATATATGTGAATTGGTGTGGGGTATTGTGACATCCACCTCCATCCAAGCACAGAGAATTGATATTTAAAACACAGGATGTTTAGCATATAAGAGCTATAGTAGAATGGGGGAATAACTCTTTCAGTGATGCGGGATTTGGTTCTAAAATCAAGAACTGTGATTGCTAACTTATCAGACAGTATAGTTTCCCAATCCATGATTTCACCATTACATGCCGCTTCCATCAAGGGAACCATTTATTTAGTAAAATTAGCGGAATCATGTAACCCCCACAACCTACACATCATTATCCCAGCATAGCAATAAGGAGAGCATAGAGAATCAACCGAGCACTTACCCGAAGATTCATGCTTGTGTTTTGTTGGATTTTACCTGCAATCCCAAATGGGTTCGGATTCATTCTCGTTCTCAGCTCGAAATTTCTCCGGAAATGCCATGTTATACTTCTTCTCTGGCACAGGTAAATGATACATTTGCCTCAAATCCTCAGCTTGAAAGGAACCAAAAATTCTCCCATCTCTGGTGCTGAAGGTTTTGTCTGTGATTGGGATTTCCTGAATTGCCCATCTCACCACATCTGTATATGGGAGGATTTGTTCCCGAGCTACTATCCGATGAAGAAAAGAGTTGGCTAAGTCCTTTAGATTAGCATCAGATATGCGAGTGCTATCTGTTGAGGCTTGTACTACTGTCATCATTGGTTCTTCGGCTTCAATCAAATTATAGCTACCTTGCCAAGTAGTTCTGGCGAGTCCTAGGCATGTAGTATCCGATATCAATCCTTTCTTTTTAGTTCCTGGATCAACGATGAGTTTCCCTCTGGCCGGTGAAGCGGAAGCAATTGCAGTTTTCTCGGACTTCTTCCCCATTCTGCTTGAAGCTGCTACTTCGGAATAATTCTGCACACGAATGATAATGAAAGTAATACAGAAAATTGATAGCGAAAATCGAATATGAGTGAGATATATATCGATAAATGCATGGTGAATAATTAACTTAAGGTGGCGTCAGATACAATCTATGAAAATATTTTAGGCTTACTGTTTCACTAAATGGCCGTTAAGACCTGTCAATCCTTTAAATTCCCATCATTTCAATTATTGGCCGAATAATTTATTTGAAGCGTGCCTTGGATGTTTTGGTGGTTGAGCGTGGATGAATGGCCATTCAGAAGATAAGGATTTTAATACGAATTAATCGTAATAAACCCGCTTTAAGATTTTCTTTGAAATTCGAGCTTTTGGCTTTATCGCAATCGGGCGTCGGGGAAATCTTAAATCGTTATACTGGTTGCATTTGGAATCCCCGATCGCCGATAGCGATATTGCATCGCGTTGGGAGTATTGACTGGGGCACTTTAAAAACATGCATGGTAAATCTCCGATCGCCGATAGCGATATTGCATCGCATTAGAGCGAAAAGGAATTTTATTGGGCCAACTTATTATTTTCGATATCCGATAGCCTATTTCGCATCGGAGAAAAGCAATGGGTCCTTAAGTTGTGTTTCCCTTGTCATTGCGATATGCGATCTTGCAATCGCTTTATCGCAATGATAAAAGATTAATCATTTATATATAAGTCCTTTGATTGGTTTATCAAAAAGGTTTAGTAATGTTCTTTATTTTAACTTTTCAAACCTTTTTGAATAAGACTAAGTTGATACCAATTAAAATTAAAAAGGGACCCATTTCACATTATAGTTTTGGAATTATAATGATATGAAATGGGGGGTTGTCGTAGGGCACAACAATTGGCGATTCGCTGGAAGAAACAGTTATCTCTTGAAAGGTATGGAAATACTTAAACTTTTTCAAAATTGAAATTTCATCAAAGGGGAAAATTCTAATATAACTAGGTATACTTGCATTCCAAATAAATGAAACTCTCTTTGCTAATTCCCTCTCTTGTTTAAAATTAGATACATTCTAAATTTTAAATTGGCCTCTATTGTTTGATAATGATAAAGCAGAAAACCTTTCCAAATCAGCTTTTAGAATTAACTCCTTTGTCATAGGTAGAGCCTCTGCTGCCAACAAATGTTCATAGTTTCGACAAGGATACCTTTTAACCATGTCATTGTCCATTGTCCCATTCATCTCAGAGTATCATTAACAGAATGAATTCAAAACATGTTTTTTCACATTTTGCATTTCTTTTCTATTTTCTGTTATTTTGTAAGATAAAAAGCCATTTCCCTGGTTTGGTGGCCAGTTGAGTGACAATGCCATTCACTGGTAGTAATTTAACTGAACAAGTTGGCTTGTGATGAGACCCCTTGTCTTATAATTAAAGCCATTACCCTGTTTTTGTATGCAGTATTGGTAATTTCGGCTAAACTATTTCCCTATGAACATGGTAAGTAGGATTGTAATAAGACCTCTTATCTTTTATATCCAATATTTTTATAATTACACTCCGAGTAATCACAAGCTTTGGTGAGTGGGAAAGAAAATTTTCTCCTTAAGAGTAAATGGATGACAAGGTAAGAGTTGAAGATGCTGAAATTGGATTAG
>APFE030764448.1:7224-43934 GCA_000404065.3 Pinus taeda
AATAATAATAATAAATTGAAAATAAAGTTTCACGAGGGGTGGTTGACTAGGTGGAAAATGAGCTCCGATGGGGGAGCACCTACCCCCACTGACTCAGAAGGTCATTAAAGAGGGGGTGGCATAGCTTGCCCCCTCATGAATGAGGCATGTGAGGGTCATTTTTTCATTCAATAGGTAGGTGCACTATGGACTATTCCTTTATTTGTTATGTGTTGCAAGGTAGGATTATATACCCTGTGTGTGCAATTCCCTTAGTGTTGGTGGGATTTTCCTTCCCCCTTTATAGCAGAGAAAGAGGATATTTGTGTGCTTGTTAGGAATGGTTATGGCTCTCGAATTGGTAGTACTTGGTTCTAAATTGGTATGTGGGAGGTGGCGATATGTCAGGAGTTCAACATAGTCGTAATTTTGTGCTTTATAATGGTGTGGGGGATGAATGTTAGTATGGAAATAGAGAAGTTGGTAAAGTTGTAGATGCAAAATTAAAAGAAGAAGATTTGGAGTGCTAGTGGTTTCATTGTGGGAATAATATAGGTTCAAAATTGAAAGAGTGGTAAGTCTTAGAGCCTGTCCATGGATTTGAGTGGGGATAGTTTCTCCCTCTGCCTAGTTAGATATCATTTTTGCTTCTATTTTATGTTGGTGTGGAATTGGGAAGAACTGAAGGGTTTTGTCTGGATTGGTTGTTTGGAGAATGAGGTTTTATATCCATTCCCTTTATCCTTCAACATAGTAGTTGGTGGGAACTTTCTGTCGGCGATTAGTTTGCAAAGCAAGGGAATTTAATGTTTTTCTCCTTATGTCCTTCTGTGTACAAGTTCAATCAGATTGTGCAAGCCTATAAGGGGTTAAAAGTTATATTTTTGTATTCTACAGAGGGGATGATAAATTCTCCCAAGCTTTTTGGGGTAGGGTTTCTCCTTGAGATGTGGTTACTAGGGGGTGTTAGTTGGGTTTGGTGGGCTTTCTATTTTGGATGTTACAATGGTGTAATACTTGCAGTAGTTATCACACCTTATCAAAATTTGTGAATAGTAGAATTTCCTTACCCAACACCCCATATCCAGTTCCCAAAAACTAATTATTAAATGAATACACAACCTAATTCCTAACACGAAAAATATAATGGAAGAAAGAAAAAGATTACTCATTCTAAATCACACACATAAATATATATTTACCCAACCAACATTTCTTCATTAATAAATTAATTATTGAACTTAGTTGGGCTCCCATACTAGGGATAATGTCCCAAAGGAGAAAATAAAAAACTAATCACCATCCTCACAACACTCTCTTGGAGCCAACACATGCTCACTGAGAAGCCTCTCTCAGTATTGTGTTGTTGTTGTGTATTCTCCTCAATTTAGCCTTACCTTTATGACTTTAATTTAAAACAAAAACCTAATCCTAACTTTAACCCTAATATCAAAGTGATGGATGACCGAGATTATATATTGCCTCACTTGAGATTGAAGGCGAATATTAACACTTAATCACTAAAGTAAATACTTTACTTTATCTAAGTTTTATTTTAGCTCAATAAGAAAACATATGATTATGTGATTTTTCCCAAGTTTAACTTAGGCTAAGTTACATCAAAAAATATACTAAGGTGATATGTGGTTGAATTCCTTACACCTATACATAAGGCTTATGCAAAAGTACCTGTCAGAGCTATAAACTTCAACACTCCCTCTTAGAAAAGAGTCAATTTTGGAAGAACCTGCTCCACCTAAATATATCTCCAATCCCATTTGAGTACCTATAGTTTCTCCCTTTAACATTGAAGCTTGTTTTGCTACCTTATCTTAAACCTGAGTTGAGAACTTGTCACATCCAACCATGCTCTGAGGATCCTGCTCCTAAGCATGCATCAATGCCATATCATACAAGTTTAGGCTCTTAATAGTACCTAAATAATTACTATTCCTCACCATTGACTCCCTCTTGGTACCTAACATGGATCATGTATCCAAGGTCCCATAAAATATACTCATAGTTTGTCCCAACAATCCATATGATTAGACTTGTTTGATATCAAGCACTACAACTACATCCAAGGTGACTCCCTTTGAATATAGAAGCATATGTTCATCTTCGAAAAAAAATCTATATTTAGCATCCTCCAAAGTTAATACTGAGAGCACATTTACCATCAACCATGGAATAAATAACATACTTGTCACCTCCAAAAATCCTCCTGACTCTAGTTGGAATTTGACACATCCAAACCCCTTCACTGCATGCATGGTACTAGTCCCATTAAACATATTGCAATTTGAGTCTGTCTTTGAAATATTGTGGAACACTAACCTCATCCTTTTCATGTTACTGGACTATAATATCCACTACCTATAACCCATTGTCCTTATACACAACAATACTACTGCTAGAAACACAAGAAACTAGATAAAATTCCTTCTTGAATTTCTCCATAAAGTCACCAATCTTAGTTGATTCTGATGCAACTGAATGAACTTCTTCCTCCTTCTTCTTGTATGGACATAGTGACCTGTCTTGTGACAAACAAAGAACTTCACTTTTTTCATGTCCTTCAAGGAATTAGATCCCCAACTTCCCTTTACTTTACTTTTTCCCTTTAGAGTGAAAGAAAAATTATCCTCATAATCTTTACCATCATGTTGGTATTCAGTATTGGAATCTCTCCTTGTCTCTTCTTTTACGAAGACATCCCACAATCTTTTCAACTAGGAATATTTTCTTGTGCGATGATCAGATCGTCAAAGTCATGTCATTTCAAAGGGAAGCTACTCAGGGCTAATATGACCAACTCTTCACTACCAATATTTTACCCCACTATTTCCAAGTAATATCTAGTATAAGTGATCTTGGTTAGCTATGATGAAACTATCTCAGTTTCAT
Source organism: Pinus taeda (assembly GCA_000404065.3). Lineage (NCBI taxonomy): Eukaryota > Viridiplantae > Streptophyta > Pinopsida > Pinales > Pinaceae > Pinus > Pinus taeda. The sequence goes on from APFE030764448.1 coordinate 10,111, forward strand.
ACATCTTGGTGTTTCTCACTTTCACCTTTAACGCCATCTTTCTATTTTGGTTTGTACTTAGGTACAAATTGGTTAAGGATGCCCACATCTCATAGGCATACTTCTTCCCCATCACATGAGGTATAACATGGTATCTAATGGAGTCGAAGATTATTATCTTGGACTTCATGTTCATCTTACTAAACTCAACCAATTGAGTAGGAATTGCAGGAATTGAGACAACCTTATCCACAATGTCCTATATCTCTTACTCCTCAAATAATAGGAAAATTCGCTCCTTCCATGGGCTGAAATTTCCTACCTATCCAACATGTCCTCACAACGTAGCCCAATATCAATGTCTATCAAATTGACAAATACTTAAATTTTTCACCCTCTACATGCTTCCTGGGCCTGCTGCATTTTATCCAAACTTGATGCCCAATTCCTGAGCCTATTTCCCGCTACTCGAAGACTTCAATAGTTTAATATAGTAGCAATATTTTTAATTAATTCAACACTACATATCAGTATGCAACCTTGTTGTCTCAGCGATAACGAGTCATGCTTGAACCTCTTCTTTGTTCACTTGCCTAGCTCCCAACAATTTTGGTAGATCCCGAGCCTTGACTTTGACTCAACTAACTCTATCTAAGCCTATTAGGATGTTAGTTTCTCCTACCCAAGCATTAGATTATATATAGAAGTCCCTAGAACTCTTGTGATTTGTGATCTTCTACAATGGGGTTGTCAACTAGAAAATATATTTTGCCACCTCATAATTGCAACATTGTTTTCTTTGATCATGGTCGACTCACAGTTCATGATTGTATAATAATGCTCAACAAACAACCTATTTGCATGTGTTCTTCTGCACACTGCAACTCACATCAACATCAAGTATTGTCGTAACTATCCAGTTTGGTTTTTTCTTGACACACTATTCTCCTTCATCTAATTTGTTGATCTTATGGTTTGTACCCATTGTCACAACTAACTCTTTTCAACAAATGTAACTCAATGATTTAACTTGGAGCATGTGATGTATCTACTTGTTTCTCATGAAATCTCCTGTGTGTCCACTGATTTTTCTTGGTCCAATTGTGTTGTTGTTGTGTTAGGTATATTTTCATTTTGGCTAGTCAACATGGCCTGACCTATGATTTCATTCATTGTTCCAGCAATAGTGGTGGCTATGGTTTCCTACTGACTACCTTGGTGATGACTTCCCACTGCAACTTTATTGCCAATGACTGGTGGGCTGTCGGCCAACCACTACGGCCGCCCACTCTTCCTTCTTTTTATTTTTGTTTAATTTTATTTTTTAAATGGACCATTTTCTTTTACTTGTAAAAAATATTTCTCAGCCCAAAAAAATCTCATACCCTTTCTTTTTTTAAATTCGGTCTATATGATCCCAACAAACTTGGCTTTGGTGATCCAATACAAACCCACACTTGTAATTCCAATATTGATTCATAATTTCAACTATGATTCCATGTTATAATTTCACAAACCCATCACTCAAAATTCTGTTCCCAACAATTAATTATTAAATGAATATACACCTAGATTCCTAACACAAAAATATAGTAGAAGTAAGAAAAATATTGCTTGATCTAAATTACATACATAAACATATTTATTTCCAATCAACAGTTCATCATTAATAAATTAATCATAGAACTTAATTTGACTCATGTACTAGGGATAATTGCCCAACTGAGAAAATAAAAATTGATCACCATCATTAATACACTCTCTCGAACCCAGTGCATGTTTGCTGAGAAGCCTCTCTCAATCTTGTGTTGTTTTTGTGTCTTCTACTCACCTCAACCTTACCTTTATAACTTTACATTGATCCAAAACCATAATCCTAACACTAACCCTATTCTTAAAGTGATGGACGATCGAGATTAGATCTCACCTTACTTGAGATCAATGACTAAGATTAACACTTAATCACTGCAGTAAATACTTTACTTTATCTATGTTTTATTCCAGCTCAATAAGCCAACACATAATTATGTGATTTTTCTTAAGTTTAAATTAGGCTAAGTTACATCAAAAAATATTCTAAGTTGATATGTGGGTGACTTCTGCACACCTAGACACAAGGCCTATGCATAAGTACTTTCTCAAGCCACAAACTTATGAGGTCATTGTGGGGCTAGTCGCTAGGGCTACCTCAATTGGTGTTGTGCTGAGTCCCTAGCTTAGAAGGCAGTGACCACTTATATTTTAGTAACCTCTCATAGTAATTAGGAAGAAATTTAAATACTTGAGAACTAGGCTGCTCAAGATCAACAATCGTAATATGACTCGTAATGTTTAGAGGATGTTTCCCACTAGCTTCTTGATGCTAGTCATACCAGAGGAAGAAGCAATCAGTACATGCATTCTTTTACTCATTATTTGGTAGTTAAAGACTTTGCTTGGGAAATTCTTAAAGGATAAACATGAATATAATAACTATATCAACCCTTTTCTCAATGATATTTAGCAATAGTAGTGGAAACAATAGGATTGTTTGGATAGTTTGGAAGCTTGCATAGCCTAAATTGAGAGACTCATTCAAGGTGAATTTAAGCCTTCTACAACACCCAGTTCAAGTGTGAAGGATATATCTCGACTTTCACCATTGCATATTTGATTTAGTTTTATGTTCTGGATATGTTCCAACGGGATCTTTTACGTTATCTAGCTTTTGGTCAATTGTTGATCCTAGTTTTTATAGACATTTAGTACTTTTAATATTGGCCAACACCTCTAGTTTCCTATGTGGAAGACTGAAACTGATATTTTTTTTGGATGGATAATAAAAAATGTACTGTGATTTTAAAAGGTAATAACATTAATTTACAAAAGTTAATTTAAAATAAAGTTATAATTTTTTTTTTGTGATTTATATGGCGATAGGCACATTCTAGAGCCCATTATGAGGGAGATTTGTAATTTCTTGCATGCTCAACTTCAAATTGACACATGTTGTTTTTAAAATAAAAATAAAATATTCTCTAAATAAAAAGAAACGATGTTGCCTATAGTAAAGAAAAATATCAATAATCTCAATCTCATTGGGTTCACTAGGTTATTAACATTACAACATAGTATGAAGGAGAAGTGGTAAAAATATTTCACTTTCACTCTCTGCCATAAAGAAAATATCTAAATATCAATAATCTCACTCTCGCTGTGTTCACTACGTTATTAACGTTACAACATAGTATGAAGGAGAAGTGGTAAAACTATTTCACTTTCAATCTGCCATAAATAAAATATCTTGACGTCCATATGAAGTAGCATAATTTTATACCAAATTTAAATTCAGAAAAAAGTAATTAAAAGTTTAAAAAAAAAAAAAAAACTTATACTTTCACTTTTAAGTGGAAGGAAGATGTATAATTCTTATAGTTTTATAAATGTTTCACTAAAATATTTGATTATGGTTGTTAGCTAGTTTATTTCAATATCAACTTCAAGTAGATGTATATATAAAGAGAGATAGTTAAAAGAAATAAAATTATTTTAATGTTAACTATAATAAAATATTTGAATGCTCAAAGAGAAATAGTAATTGAAAAAAAAAATTAATTACTTTCCTAAACATTGTTCCAAGACTCACATTCTTTATCCCACAATCCCTTAGTTGTATAGCAACACACTTGATAACTTAAAAAATTAGGATGAGAATAAAATCCTAGATATATATTAGATCCTGAACATATCTTGAAACTTAAGTAAATTCTATTATAATAGGATTAAACATATTAAAGGAAAAATTAGAAAATACATTAACATTAGACACCTCTAAGATGGAAATTAACCCAACATCTAATAGTAGAGCTTCCAGGATAACATATATGTCGTGACATTAATTTCATTGTATGTATGAAAAACTTGCACATCATCATATTACTTATATATATGGAGGATTTTCCTTTGCCACGATTCTAAATGAAGACCCTTTAAGTCATCTCTTTCAATGAACTAGTCCACAAAGACTTTTGAATCCTCGTTCAATTTGAATACTTCTATGTGATTCCAAAGGGAAATCCTTATGGAACACCACATAAAAAGGAGCTAAATTGTAAAATTTATCCCTTGGGAGATACCTAATTCACATTTAATCATTAGATTCTAGAAGAGGGAACTAATTATACCTACAACACAAACATCCCTCAGTTTGGTTCCATTAAAGAATCTCATTACTATACTTGTCGACATCCCCATATCTCTAATAATATTGATATTTTCCCTTTCAGTGGTTTCACTTACTCAAGACAATATGATCTTGGATTATGTACAATAAATTCAGAGAAAACCACATAGCCTTCAAATAGACAACAATTTTTCCCTATCCAAATTTCGCACAATACAAAGATCAGAAGGAATTGAAGGGAAGAGGAAATAAAAATTTCATTCCAAGTACATAGATTCTCTTCAACCAAGATTCTATTCCACCAGGCATCCATGTTAAAACAAGATAAAACTGCCTTCCAAATAGAAATTACAGAAGGAAAATGAATAAATAAATGAGCAATAGACTTCACTTAAATGTATATAAATAAATCATGGTACAAAGTTACATAATAAAGCCAAAATTATGGTTATGGATGGAATTTTTTAAGATAGAGACTGTTGATGGGTTTTCTTAGACAAGTCCCATCAGGCTGTGCTAACATGTAAGTTCCTTTCAAAAGAAAATTTTTAACAATGTAGGGTCCTTTCCACAAGGTTTCAAACTTGCTAGATCCCAATGCTTCCTTGGTGACGTTGTAGCAGAGTACTAGACCCCCCTCATTAAATGAGTGACAGGTGACATTTCAATTAGAGGAGGCTTTAGTCCTCTTCTTATGGGTTTCATTGTGCTAGAAGGATTCATAGTTAATTTCGTCAATGTATTCTAACTAGACAAGCATTTTCTCTAATGGTGAAGTTTTTAGGAGAAGCTTGATGGCCATGCATAAGGTAGATATCTTGAACTCAGTAGGGAGTGTGGCTTCAACCTTGTGGACCAAGTGAAAAGGACTAAAGCTTGTAGAAGCTTTGACCAAGGTACAATATTCCCACAAGGCTGAGAAAAGAATGTGTTGCCAATTTATTTTTTGTTTGTCTACCATATGTTGTAACATTGTCTTGAGGAATTTGTTGAAATTTTCTACCTAACTGTTGGACAGGGGTTAGCATGGAGAATAAAAATAGTGGGAGAATCCAAGGAATTGAGATAATTCTTGGAAAACCTCATTATCAAAGTGTTTCCCAAGGTCCAAGACTAGCCCCTTGGGAACATTAACCATGTGATGACATGGTTGAAGAAAAATCGACGTAGCAATATCAATAGTGTTTTTGAATGTGGGCATAGCTTCAACTTAGTTGGTAAAGTAGTTGAGGATGATGACTACTACATATTTATGGTCATTCTGAGATTATGGGTTGCAAGTCATAAAACCAATGCCTCATTTTTAGAAGGGACTAGTAGAAATTACTAGGTGTAAAGGAGTTGGAGGTGCTCTAGCTTTATGGGTGACACCATTCACATCGTTTACTGGTTATGATGTAGTCGTGGAAGAGAATTGGCCAAAAATAACATGTGTAGAGGATCTTTTGGGTAGTGGCCATCCCCGAGTATGCAAATAATTTAGGACTTTCTCATATTTGTTAAGTGTAACAAATCAACGTAGAGTTGTGTCCATGTCACAATGAAATAGAACATATCCTATGAGGGTATATCTAGGTTCTTGGTCACGAATGTGCTGCTGATCATTATGTGTGAGATGAGGGTTGAACTTCTGATTTCATATATAGTGGAGAATTTTCCCATACTAGGGGTCATATATGGATATTAATAATAGGTTTTCATCTAGGAAAGAATCATTGACAAGGACCCTTGGTATTTTGAGGTGAAATCCACAATGAGTTATGTAGGAGTGATAACTTTCTTGCCTTTTAGAGAAGTAAAATGGAGTTCAAATTCTTAAAAAATAATGACCCATCAGGCATATTTTTGGTTCATCATACAACATGTAAGTAAGTATTGCATAGGGTTAATACTTGTGATGACAATGGTGGTGTTGTCAAGGTTAATCCTTTTTTGCGGACAGAGACGATACCTCTATCCCAATGAGTGGGTATATCAACTAAAGTGACAATCAACTAGACATCTTCCTAGGTTACAATTTAAAATAGGAACAAAGGAGATGACCTACCTCTTTCTGATGCTATTCCAATTTCCTTTGTTTAGGACCCTGAACCACTTGTGTCATGGGCTTGTCGCTGCTTCTCTCAGTGTTTATGCACCTGCACAAGTGATCAAGACACAACAAGGCATGCTAAAACAAATAGAAAATACAATAGCAACCTACTCAACTGATCAAGGAATGTCAAGCTAAATGATACATGAAAATATACATTTTTGGAAGGTGAACCAATAGTTGAATATTTTTAGAAAATAAAGGGAAGCTTACAACCAAAGCCTTGATTTTGATAGGCTCTCCTTGAGTGATAATCCAAGTCCAAGCCAAGAAATCTCCAAGAACTCCTTCTCCAAGTCAAATGAATAGCCTCTAGGCACAATCTTAGCATAAGGGTGCAAATAAACATTGACCAACTAGCCTATAACCATTTGGGAATGGGAGAGGATGAATATATAGGCTAAGAAAGGGATTTAGGATTTCTGGAAAGATAGGATTAGGTCCTCATCTCAAGGAGATAGGTCATAGGGATAAGACCAAGACGCCAAGTTGGCAGAATTCTACCTTATCTATGCCAACCAACCTTCATCCCGTCGCTCTGGAAGCTTCTAGATCATGAAGCTTCTCATACTCTTTGGGAAAATTGCCTTTTTGGGGATCATCATGGGTATACAACGGAACATAGCGATGCCATCATGGATCAAGCGTGATGTAACAAGCGACCATCATGGTTTTTAAACTCATAAGAGTGACGAGTCTAAAAATTAGGGTGTTAGAGATATTTCTTCGTAGGAAAGCTCAAGAAATTTTCCAATCAATGTTTTAGGGAGGATATGAGCTACATATTTGAATAAGTACACTGCATGATGGTCATGTTTTGGGGACTTTGGGATATGTCATGGGGAAGTGGTGGAGGTGTGACAAAATACTATGTAACAGATGCCCCAAAGCATGAAGGAAGAATGAGGAGTGATGGCTGAGATGCTTTATGAGCTTTTACAAGGATGAGGACACACACTATTAGTAGACCTGCAAATCAAGGATGCATATACATTTATGAGAGAAAGACATGAATATACAGCATGGGCACAACCATCTAAATAAGAATGATCATTTGTAAATCTAAGATCCAAGGTATGGATGAAACCATCTGATATAGAAGGATCATCAACAATGTCCCATAGTATGGTCACAACCATCCATATAAAAGAAACAAGTGTACAGTCATGAATAACATATAACTCCACACAGTCTAAGTCATATCATATAAGACTCAGGGTCTTGCACTCCATCATGACTTGATCAAAGTACAAATTCTAACATGTGAATGAACGTGCCATAGTCAAACATGATAGAAAACCAACTGATTACCGGCCATTGATGTAGACCATTAACAGGCACGAGATGAACCACCCATAATGAAAATTGCTCTCAAGTTACGATAGTAAAATTCATGAAGGTGAAAACAAAGCTGAAGTCGAACAATCATGGAATCATCCGATCGAAGGCCAATGATGAAAACCTCTCATCAAATGTGAAGAAGTTTCCATTAAGACATGCAAGCTCTAAGGGACTGAAAGGGAGTTTCTAAGTCATATTCCTGGATAATGAGCTGAATTCGACAGGAAGTGACCTATCGAAGGAGGGTCATAATGATTCCCCCATAATTGACATGAAATGAGGAACAAAATAGAATATGTTCCAAGACTGTAACAATGACTCAAATGGTGTATAGGTAAATAATCGTAGATTGGAATTCTCTTCAACATATTGGCAACACGACTTCGAAGTGTGGTAAAAATAGAATGAATGTAGGACCAAGGGTTGTAATGACAAGGTGGAATAGTCAAATTAGAGACAAAGTGCATCACCCAAACCTGGAAGGACAAGTGACTAAGTGAGTATATCCCAAACCCGACACAAGAAATAGATGACTATCATGTTCAAGAGCGACATGCTACCAATACAAAAGATGTTTCATCTTCACTTTTCCCTGTTATTTCTAGCGAGTACCACTTTATTTTTACACAAGCTTGAAGAGGATACCATATGCTTGTCGTATAAATTCATTCTTCAAATGAATCCATCTTAGTAAGTTTTACGAGCCTTAGGAAGGAAAAACTCGGTCTCCTCATCGTGATGAGCCTTTCATCGTAAAACTTTAACGAGTCTAATGTAAGACAAAATCGGTGTCTTTTTCATGTATAGAGAGTTTAAAAAAGAAACGAAAAAGAAAACTCCATCATGTCCCTTTTCGTAATTTGTCTATCCAATCCGAAAAGGTAGAAAATAATATCCAAGAGAACCTCTTGACCATGTCGATCAAGGTGTACCTTTTTTGTAAATAGTCAATATTAGCCCGGAAAAGGGGTAAACATATACTGAGGTGACATTGATTCATTTACTTTAATGAGTTCGAAAAGACAAGTACTTGAAAACCTTTTCATATTTTTGGAGTCTAAAAAGAGATTAAAGGAGACTCCCTAGAGGAATTCATGGTAGAAAAAGGATAGCAACTAGTTCCGGTGATGATGGAGCTTCTCAAAACATGTAATGATCAAGAGTTTGGCTAATAATATCACTTATTGTAGATTTTCCTCAGGAAAGGGTAAAACAACCAAGTGAAAGCATATGATCGGCCAAAGAGATGGTGACGATGGAATGAAAGAACCAAGGCACATCTGGCAAAAATTGGTTCATAAAAATGGCAATCATGAGATGTAAAATGGGAATGGTTTCATTTTTTCACAAGCTCGAAACATGGGAGAAAACTATGCTTGGATTTGGTTTCATTTTTACACATGATTGAAACAAAGATATACTATGCTTGGGTTTGGTTTCATTTTTACAAAAGCTTGAAACATGGTAAACTATGCTTCAGATATGTTTGCATGCCCCCATCATAATTACTCAATTTGAGCATAATGAGTGGGTCTAGCAATTGAAGTGACAATCAACTAGACATCTCCCTAGGTTACAATTGAAAAGAGGAACGAAGGAGATGGCTTACCTCATTCTGATGATATTCTAATTTCCTTTGTTGAGGACCCTGAACCACTTGTGTCATGAGCATTTTACTACTTCTATCAGTGTTGATGCACCTGCACAAGTGATCAAAACACAACAAGGCATGCCAAAACATATAGCGAATCTAATAGAAACCTACTTAACTAATCAACGAATGTCAAGATAAATGATACATGAACATATACATTTTGGGAATATGAACCAACGGTTGTATATTATTAGAATCTTACAACCAAAGCTTGAGTGATAATCCAAGTCAAAGCCAAGAAATCTCCAAGAACTCCTTCTCCAAGTCAAATGAATAGCCTCTAGGCACAATCTTAGCATAAGGGTGCAAATAGACATAGACCAACCAACGTATGACCATTTTGGAATGGGAGAGGATGAATATATAGTCTAGGGAAGGGATTTAGGATCTCTCCAAAGATAGGAGTAGGTCCTCATCTCAAGGAGTGAGGTCATACGGATAAGACCAAGAGGTCAAGTTGGGAGAATTCGATCTCATCTATCCCAAACAACCTCTAGCTTGCCACTCTAGAAGCTTCTAGATCATGAAGCTTCTCATCCTCCTTGGGAAAATTTCCTTTATGGGGATCATCATGGGTATAAAAGGGAACAGAGAGATGCCATCATGGATCAAGCGTGATGCAACAAGTGACCATCGCAATTTTTAACCTCATAAGAGTGATGAGACTCAAAATTAGGGTGTTAGAACTATTTCTTTAGGGTAAATCTCAAGGAATTTTCCAATCAATGTTTTAGGGAGGATATGAGCTACATATCTGAATAAGTACACTACATGATGGTCATGTTTCTGGCACTTTAGGGTATGTCATGGGGAAGTGTAGGAGGTGTGACAAAATATTGTGTAATAGGTGGATGATGTAGTGTCAAAGCTTCTATACAGAGTGTATGAAGGCTAATGTAGTTTTTTCTGTTGGCTCATAATTTAAAGCAAGTCTAGAGAGGATTTTGTTTATATAATAAGTGACATGCTCTCTATTATCATTACCTTCTTGGATTAATATCCCTGTGATGACTATCTCTGAAGATGAGAGGTAGAGGGTATCAGCCTTTTTGTTGTTAGGTGGGCTTATCAATGGTGCTTATGATAGTGTGTCTTTCAAAGCCTCAAATGCTTCTTGGGTTTTCTCATCCATATTAAATGGGACATATTGATTAAGAAGCAACAAAAAACCATGTGCACAAGTGGCATAGTTGGAAAAAAAGCATCGTAAGAATTTGGCCTTACCCTGTAATATTTGTAACTACTTCAAAGTCTAGGTGGTGGGATTTCGCGGATGGTTTGGACTTTAAATTGGTCATCTTTGATACCTTGCTAGGAGTCTATGAATCTCTACAACCTTCCTTTATTTATGGAGAAGACACACTTGGTGGTGTTCAAGTGTAGGTTATACTTCCGATATCATTGAAACAAAAGGCAAAGATCCTTTAAATGATCCAAGTGCTTCTTGGATCAGACTTTGAGGTCATGCAAAGAGGTGAGGATAGGATGAGATAGATAATGGTAGATGTATTTCATGGCTTGTTGGAACTTGACGCTAATTTTTTGAAGGTGAAAGGGAATAATGTGGTAGGTGAGCATACCCCATGGGGTGGTGAGGTTCTTCTTGTACTGATCTATACGGTGGATCTAGATTTGATTATACCCTGAGAAGCCATCCATGAAAGAAAATGGTTTGTGCCTCGTGTAAGCATCAATGACTTGATCAAGAAAGGGTGTAAAATAATTTTCCTTAAGGCTAGCTTTGCTCAAATATCATAAGTCAGTAAAATCTCGTATTATGCCTTATTTTTTCATAACAGGTATAGGATTAGAAACCCACAATGTATAGGGAAGTGGGTAGATAAAACCATCTTTACAAATGTTGTAGATTCCCTATCTAATTTCTTTTGTCTTGAAACGGTGGAGTTGGTGTTGCATTTTCCTAATGGTGTAGGCATGAGGCCATGTGTCAATATGATGCTCTACAATTGTAGGGCTAATGCAAGGCATTTTAGAATATGACCACATAAATATGTCCCTAAACTCCTGGAATAGGTCTTTTTAATAGGTAACTTCTTCAGGAGAAAAAGTTTCCCCCAATGAGATTTCTTTAATGGGGCCTAGATTTGTGGATATTACTACCTTGATTGTAGTTGAGGTGTTGGACATATTTACTTCAAACTCATTGAATTCTAGAATATGGTTTTTGAAATAATCAATGTGACCTACTGGTTGAAAATGCTTGGCTCTACTACATAAATGGTGTTAATTGACGCATCAATATGTTTAAACACTTTTTTTGGTAGGAAGAAAGAGCGATGGTGCATGATATCTCATTTAAATTTTCTTTCTATCATGGCCTCCAAAATATCCTCATAAGAATGTAAGAGGTCTTTGAATAGTGATGGTGGCGATGGGAGGTCATGAGGTTGAGATTGAATCTGGAAGTGTTGGTTGATAAGAAAGGAAACGATTGTGTTGTTGCTGTCATAGAACCAAGCGATGTTAACAATGCATAGACATGATGATTTGATGTAGTCATTGGTGGTGTAACATTCACAATGGGTGAAGCGATCTCGACACCATATACTGATGAACAAACAAGATTAATCATGGTTCCTACAAAGGAAGAATTGGATTGAATGTGATGTTGGGTGTCATCAACACTAGGTGGTGGGAGTATCTCTTTTATGGTCACCTGATGGTGAATGGGAGAGGGTTCCCAAGAATGTATCGGTGTCCTAGGAACCAAATAGTTTTCCTATCTAGGAGGCAACTCTGCTTGATTTTCATCCAGAGGGCGATGTGGTATACTAAGTTGTCCAAATATCTAAAGACATGGACATGTGGATGAGACGTGGGATGTGTTGGTGCATATATTACATAGATGAACATCATCTAATGAAACTCTTATGGTTATGTAGCATACAATATGCGTTGAAGCATCCCTCGTAACTCATGTCAATGGATTTGGAGTAACATCTTGAGGTGATGTGCTTGTAGAGGGTGCGTGCCACCTATCGATTTTAGCTGTAGTAGTAGTAGGAAGAAGCAATGAAGGTCCAACATTAGTTTATCACAAGGCTTCCCATGCTTATCTAAATCTATGGAGAATTGGGCATTGTCATGTGTGGTTCCTTTGTGTGCAAATATGACATGTGTTGCAATTGTGCCTAGACTTGTTTTTATGAGCAAGTCAAGGAATAATTTTTTTTTATCACATAGGGAGCATGAAAGGTTTTTTTTGGAGAATTTAGTTTCATCTACTTCTCCTTCCTGGTGGAGACTGACATAAGGTGGGAGGTATTGCAACATAAAGCACATGGGTGAACTACATGTGGGGCTTCATCCTCAAAGACACAGTAAATTGTCTAAGGCACATCATCCACTCCCAGAATAGTAGGAAGTGCAGGTGCAACCATACTAGCTTGATGGAGGGACACCAATGCATCCCGATATCTAAGGAGATCATGGCAATGGTGTGTAATGACTACGTTTTGAACAAATAGTGCATTGGTGGTTAGTGTCTAATACCTTATTGTGAAATGTTGTGAACTTGTCTCCCAAAGAGGAGGGTGAAGGCATGGGTTCCTTTGGGGCATGAAAAAGGGATTTAAACTCTTCCAATGTTGGCCATTGGTTGATAGGGTTCCATGATACATTACATAATGCACATGGGGGAGGTACCCTAGGAGAAGAGGTAGTTGGGTTATCATTATTTTTTCCTTTCTTCCTATCCTTAATGGTGGCACCTACTGATGTTGACACATGTACAACTACTAAAGGTGAGCACCTTGAGGGGGGTTCAAGGGAACCACTCTAGTAGAAGTAACATCTAATCTTGAAAACATGGCTTGTGGAGCCAAATACTAGATAGGTATTGTAAGAGCCATATTTGGCAATGTAAAGGTTTCCATGACTTGGTGCAAGAGAAAACAAAGGGGAGGATAGAGAAAAGGGGTTCGAGCAACTGTGCAAGGAAGAGAGTGTAATAGCCCTAGGTTTAAAGTTCATGTAAGACCAAGGTAATGGGACATTTATTCTATTAGGCACCAAATCTACTTATCTTTTCCTCACATTTCCACCCATCCTTTCATCCTTTTTGCACTAATTGACATGCATTTATTATGATAAACCTATGAGGTAACCCTCCTTTCTTTATCTCTTGGAATATTTAATTGATGAAGTAAGTTCACGAGGGTTTTTCCTATGTAAACTACTAAAACTTGTTATGTCTACAGATTCCGGTGAAGATGTATCTCTTTCACAGCATGTAGTAGCAGTTCCATGATTCACAACAGTTATTTGGTAACATTGAGACATTATAACCAACTCGCAGCTATTTTCAAGCTTATTTTGGATCATTCCAGTTCTCACTCTCTTGGTGACTAGTGTTGTTCTAAATTGTCATATATTTTGGGCATTTAGTTGCCAGGTTTTGGGGAATATGTTATTATCCATGTATTGTATAAAAGGGGTTGTATTCCTATGTGAAGGGTTAGCCGCACAGAGACATGTATTGTAACAACTTCTCTACAAATTAATGAAGTACAAGCAATTTTGTTGTTCTATATCTAGCTGTAATTTAACACAACCCTGATCACAGAGTTAGGCCCGCTCTTCTGATCAGGTGTTGTGTATTTCCTTTTATGTATGTTGTTTTACTTGTTGTATTTATTTATTTATTGTTGTTACAAATCCTTATAGATTGTTGTGAATGCCTTTTAGGTTCTGCGATTTAATTTCTATTACTGTTACAACAATGTGTTGATTTATTAATCACAAATCCTTGGTTGATGTAAGGCTATAACCTTTCCCCTGCATATACCTTGCGCATTGTCTTGAAAGTTGTACGCACATAGATTGATGGATTAATGTATCAAAGGGTGAATATTTTATTCACACTCGGACCCCAACATTTTAGCATCGTTGCCAAGGAAGGCTAACAAGGTGCAAGGCATGATCTGTATCAACCAAAGGATCAACCTCTCATCTTAGGGAGGGAAGTGCTACCCTAATCTAAGTCCTGGGCGTAGTGTTTTGATTTTTGTTGTTTTTGGGCCAAGTTATTTTCTTTGGTTAGTTGTTTTGATTTTTTCTATATTATTAAAACCCGTTCTCTCATCCTAGGGATGGAATGGTCCTCTAATGCCCTGCTCCAGGTCCTGAGTTGTAGATTTCCTTGTATGTGTGTTTTTTCTTGTTTAGCTTCTTGTTCTCAGGAGGGAAAGGTATTTTTACACCCTGCTCCAGGCCTGGAACCCTATATCTCCTTTTATCCTTTTTCCTTTATTGTTTGCTAAAAATTGATCTCTCGTCCTAGGGAGGGAATGATCTTTTGACACCCTACTGCAGGTCCTAAGCGTAGTGACTTAATTTACAGATTTTCCTCTTACCGACTTGTATGAACAAAGATTCAATAAAAGGGGTAGAGAAAGAGCCCCAAAGAAGAGAGGACGGGATTTGGGAAGGAGTACTTATATCTAGCAAATCATTGCAAAAGCTGAATTAGAGGCATCTTCTCATCTTGCTATAAGGCCAGATATTCGAACCAGATATGAGGGAGAGTTTGTAGAACAACCAGTGTTATCCATAGTACCCCCTATTGATTCAACACAGAAGACCCTTCCAGTAGCAAAAGAGGTATGCAGTAGTATACCCGATAAAGGAATATTGCTGCTGGTAACAGAGGAAGAAGAATTTTCAAGTAGAAGATCTGAGGGATAAACCCATTCCAGTAGGGAAGAAGAAGTCGCAAAAAATGGGTCTAAAAAGTCAAGCCATTGTGATAGAGAGGAAGAAGTTGTAGGGGTATTTTTATCACCAAGGGATAAAGGGAGCGTTGTTAAAGCAACTCAAATTCCTGTGATAAAAACCCTTCCATCACTTCCTGCAGAACCTGATGAAATCCCCAGTGATTATTGGAGGATATTCATGGCACCTACAACCTCTACTATTGACTTCCCAATTGGGGATCTTGGGACTGGCACAACAACAAAGCCCATTCCTTTAACAACTTTACCTAGATTTCATGGGCTGACTTCAGAGGATCCTGACACATTGTTGTTTGAATTTGATATTGTATGTTGGGTATATGACTATATAACATATGCTCAGAAATTGAAAATATTCCTTGCTACACTAAAAGGGACAATCCTGCAATGGTTTCTGGGTCTAGGAGGAAATACTATCACCACATGGGATGATATGAAAACCTCTTTCCTAGAGAAGTATCAGGACTATTGTAAATCTCGGGATATTAAGTTCATGCAGAAAGAAGATGAGAACATGGAGGATTGTGTGGAACAGTGTAAGTACACGCTATAAAGATCAGGTCATTCTACCTTGGATAAGGACATTTTAAAAATTATCCTTCTCCAAGCTTTCCAAGAAGACTCTCTGGAGTTGTTAAACATAGTGGGGAAGGGATACATATCAAAAGAGAACTTTGATACCATCTGTGAGCTGTGCATTCAGTGCTCAAGGGGAGTTACAAGGAATAAACAGGGAATTCGGTCAACAAAAGTATCTAGTGGAGGTGTCAGGAAAGTAGAAATTAGAAATCTATTGGATAACTAGAGGATTGATATCTTAAGTACCATGTCTGCACAGATGAACACACTACAAGTAAAACAGAAACAAATGGAATTGGAAAGGACTATGGCCATATTTTGCCCAACGTGCGGAAAGAAGCATCCACAAAGAGAATTCCCATTGAACTTCGTGGAGGAATGTGTGATCCGTGAGTTGAAGCATGCAACAAGTTCATGCCCCTCATTGCTAGGATTGAAAGTGGTCTTTCAAGGTATAGGCGAAGAGATGGAGCAACTGTACTTTATGGGATCCAAAAAGCCATGGCAACCTTGGCCACCAACTGGAAAACAAGGTATGTTTCTGGATCCATCTCAATATTTCAATAATTTTAATATGGGTCCTCGGTCCATGCCTTATCCACCTATGCGGCCCCAATATCAGATTCCACCCTGGCAACAATGGGCTCCTCAAGATAGTTCGATTTCTTTGTGGGCTTCTAACTCGCGTGGACCATCTCCTCCTAGGCAGTTTCCGTAGTTAATTCCACAACAACAACTCCAGTTGCCCTCTAATATGCCTCCTAATAATCAGCTTGTTTGTCCTCAGCTTCCTATCTAACCCAATTTGAATCCTAACAATAAGGGAGCTCAACATGTTGACACCCTCAACCTACCTTCATACAAAATCTCCACTGTAGAACTTTATGAGATGAATTTGAGATTTCGGTGGGTAGTAGATAGTCGACCCTCACTTGTTATCATTACATAAGTTGGCAGTGAGGCAAAAGAATCAGAAACAGTTGAGGAGGAATTGAACCAAGTTAGTAAAAATAAGACACCTCTTTAGTCACTAATTACTCAAGAACACCGAGCTGAACCACCCCATTTGGAAATATTGACCTTGAGTAAATAGATCCCTCAAGTTGAGTTTGACTTGTTATGGGAGTTACAAAATTTGTTTGCTAAGATCCCCGCGTTACAAGCTATGAGGAACATACCTATATATGAAAAAAATCTCAGGGAATATTGTGCTAAGAAGCCTAAAAAGAAATCAAGGGACCCACTCACCATTCATGTGATGGGAAAGACCATGCTTGTGAAATATGGGGATCTCAGAAACCCAATTCTAACCATGCAAATTAATGGAGTAGAAATTCTGAATGTATTGGTAGATTTGGGTGTTGCCATAAATGTCATTACCGCTGAAACTATGCATGCACTGGGTCTTCGAAATCTGAAACATACACCTACTGTGTTAGAGCTGGTAGATCGACCTACAATCAAGCTAGTAGGAAAGTTGGAAGATATCAAAATATCAATTGATTCATGGCATTACCATGTGGATTTCCTAGTGCTGCAAATGTAATCCCCAATTGGTGGCTATCCCATGATTCTGGGAAGACCATGGCTCGCAACCACAGATGCTTATATTGGGTGTCATTATGGGCATACGGTTATCTCAAATGGGAAGGTTACTAAAAAACTGTTATTATACCCTCTTGCAAAACCTAGCCCATCAGTGAAGAAAGTTGGTCACAAGAAACCTTTACTAGAGGAAGAGTTGGAATCTAAAAATGAGGAATTAAGACTAGTCCTTACTATTGGGAAAGCCCTTCAGTTGAAAATAGAAACATAAGATGATATATTTAACACTTTTATTAGTGATCCCTGCTTTGTTTCATATTCAAATTAGCTAATCCTGGAGTCTATCTTGAGTTGTGAATTGCAAGAAAATATTAAAACAACAAATGGATTCAAAGAGCTAGCTACAATTGTTTCCCATGACAACATTTCTATGGAGATAGAGCTAGGGAAGACCCTAAATATTAATCCAGATCTGTTAGAATCCTAGACAAAACAATTCCTGGATGTTCTTTGAAAACACAAAGAAGCCTTTGCCTAGGACTACACAGACATGAAAGGATTCCTGCCAACCTATGTACCCATCATATATACATTAAAGAGGATTGTCATCCTATGAGATATCCCCAGAGGAGGATGAACCCCGCTATGAAAAACATTGTCAAGGAAGAACTTCAAAAGCTGCTGGATGTAGCATTTATTTACCCCATTTCGGATAGCCAATGGGTTTCCTCATTGGTGATTGTGTCCAAGAAAAACAGTAAATGGTGGATATGTGTGGATTATAGAGAATTAAATAAGGAAACATAGAAATACCATTTTCCATTATCATTCATTGATCAAGTCTTGGATACTTTGGCTGGGAAGAAGTTCTTCTCGTTCCTGGATGTATTTAGTGGGTACAACTAGATTCATATAGCTCTTGAAGATCAAGATAAAACTACTTTCACATGCCCTTGGGGAACCTTCGCATACTAGGTCCTTCCATTTGGTCTCTGTAATGTGCCTGCGACATTCCAAAGGGAAATTTTGAGGATTTTCTTTGATCTGGTAGATGATAGTGTTGAGATTTATATGGATAATTTCACTCCATACAGGGATTCATTCGAAGAAGGGTTGGAGAATATGGAAAATAGTTCTTGAAAAATGTAAACAAGTGCATGTCTCTTTGAGTATAGTAAATGCCACATGATGATGGAGGAAGGAATAGTGTTGGGGCATTTACTTTTAGATGTTAGAATTCAAATGGACCCAGCTAAGATAAAGGTAATATTGCACTTCTTGATACCTAAAACACCCACAAAGGTATGTAGTTTTATTGGTTGTGCTAGTTATTACAGGAATTTTATAGAAAATTTTGCTAAAATATTACATCCACTTTTTCAATTGCTGACAAATGATGCAGATTTTGTGTGGAAAAATGACTGTGATGCAGCCTTTGTGAAGATCAAGGAACTTGTCTATAGCACTTCAATCCTTCGAGGGACAGACTTGACATTACCATTCCATATTCATGCTGATGCCTCTCAAACAGTAGTTGGGGAGGTTTTGGGACAACAAGTGGACAAGGTACCATATGCAGTTTACTATGTTAGTAAGAACTTGGTTCTTGCTGAGTTAAACTACAGAGTGACTGAAAAAGAATTCATTGTTGTCAACTACACCATCAACAAATTTTGGCATTATATTACTGTGTATTCCACCTTTGTACATACTTTTCACGTAGCAATCAGGTATCTGATGAATAAACCCATTACTCCTGGTCGTATTACAAGATGGATTTTGTTACTTCAAGAATTTGACATTGCCATAGTAGATAAGCTAGAAAAGCACAATGTGGTTGCTAATTTTCTGTCTAGACTACAAAATAATGCTGAAGGTACACCCATAGAAGATAGTTTTCCAGATGAGTGTCTCTTTGCATTTTTTGCTAACACTCCGTGGTATGCATATATTGCTAACTATCTTGCTACAGGGAAGGTACCTTGACATTTTTCATAGAGGGAAAAATAGCAAATTATTCATCATAGTACCCGATATCGATGGGTGACAGGGTACCTTTTTCACACAGGGATTGATTAGCAAATTCAGTGTTGTGTATCTGAGGATGACATCTATGAGATATTGAAGGTTTCCCATGATGGATCTTGTGGAGGACATTTTGTAGATAAAAGAATAGGCCATAAGTGATGCAAATGGGATATTACTAGCCTTTTATCTTTCATGATGCTCGAGACTATGTTCGAAGATGTGACAATTGTCAACACATGGGACAACATAGAAAATCGGATGAGATGCCACTACAAACCCAGGTAGTCCTCGAACCTTTTGAGAAGTGGAAAATTGATTTCGTTGGACCTTTCAACCCACCTTCTCATCGAAAGGTTCACATTCTACTCTGCACTGATTATGTGAGCAAGTGGGTGGAAGCCAGAGTGGTTGCGAATGCAACATAACAGGTGGTTGTGGATTTTCTTTTTAAAGAGCTTTTTGCTCGATATGGTACTCAAAGGGAGATTTTTTCAGATGGAGGGGCACAGTTCACATCCCACATGATAGCAAGGCTTATGAAAAAATATGGGGTTAAACACAAAGTGACAACTCCCTACCACCCCCAGGCGAATGGACAGGTAGAAAGTACAGACAAGGTGTTGGAAAATATCTTGACAAAAATTGTAGCTAGCCATCGCCGAGATTGGTCTCAGAAACTTCCAGAATCTCTCTGAGCATATAGGACAACATGGTGGAATACAACTAGGTTTTCACCATTTGAGTTAGTCTATGGGAAATCCCCCTTGTTTCTGGTTGAATTTGAGATCAACACGCTCAAAACAACTTTGGAAGTAGGATTAGACTTATCAGAGGGACAAAAACACCAACTGGAACAACTCAACTAATTAGATGAAATCTGTTCAGTGGTTATTGGTGAGCTCCAGTATTGCAACAATAATGTTGTAACTCCTGGGGCTTCCTTCTTTACTTTTATCAACCCGGTAGTTCATAACAAACTTGGAAGCAATGGTGTTGTATGTTCAAGTACTAGCTTTTATTGCAGGTTGTCACCTAATCAGCTGGCGCAAGTTTGCTAGGATCTTAATCCAACTTCTATGAGTTCTCAGAAGAAGCTTTAACTATGATGAAAGGAAACTAACTCTACATGGGCTATTCTACTTGCAGAAAGAGAATGAAAGCTGAAATGAAACGCAAACCCTTGCAAGCCCTAGTTTACCCACTAACCCTATTTTTACAAGAAAAGAGATGGAAACTAATGAAGTGAGTGCCATTGACTACTGAAAAGGTAAATTTCATTATTCAAGCTACTTCTGAGGAGAAATGAGAAGAAATCATCTTTTTGTACTTTTCAATATTTTTATGTGGAATTATTACGCTTGTGATTTGACTGGTTGTGATTGTGCAGAGGTTTGGTGGCAAAGGAAGATGGAGTTGGCCTTTTCAAGTGGTGAAGAAGGTGTGGAGAGGTTTTAAGTAGCCCCTAGTACCCTTCCAGAGACTTCCATTGTGATCAGACTTCGAAAAATCACTCACATGAAATTATACACAAGGCTGCAGAGGATCTACAAGAGGTTATACAAGAGGATCTACAGGAGGAGGCTGAAAGTGGTTCTTGGAGGTTTGAAGGTGGAAAAATGATCGGAAAGGGGAAATGAAGGCTGGGTGAAGGTGTGGAGGGTTCTATAACTTGTCAAGGAGGATCAGGGATGAAGGATATGGTTGGATTTGCTCAAATGGAAAGAAAGCAGCTTTATGGAAGAACAACGCAGAAATTAGGGTAGATTGGTAAAATGTGGCGAATGAGCTGGGGGATCTAAAAAATGTGAGTTGGTACTGGCTATCGTATGGAGGAATGATGAGTTGGGATGTCCTGCAAGGGATCAGCAAACTTACTTCTCTAAACTGACCAAAGCAAGAACTAAAAATAGAGTTTTGTCTAGCTTAACCTAATTTCTAACTTAAAAACAGAAAAATGTTGAATATTACCTTATGAACAGAAAAGCATGCGAGAGAACTATGGTGAAAGGACATAAAATGATCTAAGAAATTAAATCTGAACCAATATCAACTTTTCCAAATCAAAGTATCACACTAGCAGTTGCGTGGAAGAGAAACAACTGTGTTTTTGGTGGCAGCAATAGTGCCTCGACCTAAAATCATAGTTCCAGGAAGGGAGAAAGGAGATAAAGACCTCTTTTTAGCCTTTTTGGATCTTTTTCTGTCACTGCAGCAACTTACTGAAGCATCTTGAAGCAGAAACAACTATTCTAACCATCAAAAGCAACCTAATCTAATGAAGTAAAATGAGTATATGCAACAGAAATTAACTCATGAATGGAAACAAAAACATATAAGTAGATAAAGGAGGTGCTAGGAAGCTTGGGTTGGGCCCTAACCCAAGAGCTTTTGCCCTCTGAAAAGGATCAGTGCTGGTTCAAAACTTGGTTCATTTTCATTATCAAAAAATATCAATTACATCACATAAATTGTTCTCAAAAAGAGCTTGAAAATGGACTGAGTACAATGCTGCACAAAAGTGCAAAAATATACTAAGAACTAGCTAAACTATTGAGGCTCAAAGCCTTCTTATTTATACAAATGGGGACTCCCAACAATCCTCCTAAAATTAAGGAACTCAGCTTCTTAAAACTGAAGATAACAACAATCCTACTTGACTTGCTCGGCTGCCCCTTGGAATCATCAATGTGGGCCTTTGTACTTCGAGTTGCTGATGGAGGATTCAAGAAAAGGGGTCATTAATGAAGGAGACACCACTTCTACAAGTCCTCTTCCCTATTTTCCTTGAGTTTGGCTACCATTTTCTCATCAATTCCTTGTCTTTGTCCAAAATTGTCCAAACAATTTGCAATAAATATTCATTAGACTACATGGCAAAGTGACTAACCCAATTCACTCCATTGACATAAATATATTAAAAAACACACAGAAAAGTATTGAGAATGCTGGATTAAATCGAAATAATAGGTAGAATGAGCCCATATAGTTACCCATTTTTGGGGCTCATCATCACCCCCTGCTGAATGGGTTGCTCATCCTCTAAGCAACTAATCTAGCTCTCCATCTTTAATAGCTCTGATAGATTCCTTGACATCCCAAGCCTTTGATGTGATGTCTTCCTCTCTATCATGGAAACCTGCTTTCCTGTCCACTTCCTCCCATTGTTTCTATTCTTTCTCCTCTTTAAATCCTTCCAACAGTCCTAATAACAATGGAGGACTGAATTTAAGACCAATCCAGTTGGATTTCAAGTTTTGCATTGAGTGTTTATATAGGGGCACCCTCCCCATGGACTCCTTCATTCTGTTTGGGGAGTGATACTCCCTGATCCTTAAGCTATGTGGTAATGTATTCCACCTTCTCATGCAGGCATGAAGGCAGTCATTGCCAAACAATCTCTCCATATCTTCAAAATGAGCAATAGCATGTGCTTGCTTGTCAACATAGTGAGGGAGAACTTGAGGATTGGTTGCAAGGTGTTGGTGGGCATAGATGAGAGCCAACGGTTTTGTTGGTTCTACCCTTATTATTAGGGGCTCACTTAGCTCTTTTGCCATTATATTATGAATTTCCACTGTTCTCTTTTCTTCATGGCTCATCCAAGAAGCCATAACCATTAGCTATAAGTCTCCCAATGTAGCATTTGGATCCCATAAATTAATGTCAACAAGTGCCATGTTATGTAGGTAAAATTCTGCTAGCTTTGCTTTATCCTCGACTGAACTATGATCACATAAATGAACGAACTGACCATAATCTTGAAATGGGATTGTGCCCCTCTGGACCAATGCCTTAATTTGGAATTGGAGCCATTGATCTTTGAGATATAGTGCATAGGATTTAGCTAGTTGTTTTCACTATAATGCCTCCATTGCCCAACTGGCCATGTAGGCTAACTAGCCTTCTTTTTCCTGCATTTGCCTTTTCAAAATCAGCACTTCAATTGCTGCTTGAGATTCTCTTTCTTGCTGCTATTTCATT
This sequence comes from Pinus taeda, assembly GCA_000404065.3. Lineage (NCBI taxonomy): Eukaryota > Viridiplantae > Streptophyta > Pinopsida > Pinales > Pinaceae > Pinus > Pinus taeda. Next base: position 33,225 of record APFE030764448.1, read on the forward strand.
AGTGTCTCACTATCTGCCTATGGTTCTTCTTCTTGTTGCTATTTCTCTATTGCCTCACTATCCACCTGGGGTCCCTCTTTTTGTTGTTGTCCTTCCAAGATTGGGAACTTACTTCCTCTTTAAGGTTCCCTTTCTTGTAGTTGCTTTTTCAATAGTTCATTTTATTCCTGTAGTTGAGCTTTTCTGATGCTCTTTGTGTGCCTTACCATGCTCAACTCCCTAATCATCTCTCTAAAATTGTTTTCCACGTGCCCTATATCTTTGACTCCTTTAGATTTTGCAATCTGCATCCAGGTGTGGGTCTTGACTCTTTCCTTTTTTAGTTCGAAGAAAAGAGGTACTGCAAATTTTTGCGAGATGATCTTCCCACCCTCCAGAGGATTGTAATAGGAGCCTAAGTTAGGCTGAGGTCTAGGCTCTAGTATTTCTTTTGCCTTACCTTCCTCTTAGGACTGTTTCTCTGCCTTCCTTTCTAGTTTTTCAATTTCTTTGAGCTTGGCCAGTGTCTCCTATAGAGAGGTTTGTGCCTCCTATAGGATTTCTTTAGAGTCCATCAATTTGATCGTTTCCTTCCAGGTTGAGGTCTTAGGACTCCCTCTCTCATAGGTGATGGAAATTTTGGAGGGAGATTCCTCCCTTGTCATAGTAGGTGCATCCTCAATGATAATGGGTTCTTTCGATGGTGGCTAGGGCTTGCCCACCTTGATTCTGGTGCTCCTCTAGGCTTTGAAATACATCGATGACTGTCTTTTTCTTCTCCCCTTTTGCTTAGCTAGAGTGCTCAATGCAGCAAGAACAACTGCTGCTTCCCTTGATAGTGTCTTAGGGGACACTTCCCCTTGCTGTTTTTCTTCCTCACCCTTTGTAGTTGTGTCTATGTCTATTATTTCCATTTTAATTTATGTTGTCTCTGGTGGTGTTTTCTCCTTTTCTTGCTAAGTTTCTACCTATCCAGTGGCAGTCTTTTTCTGAGTTGTCTTGGTCTTCTTTTTCTCAACTTTTGTCCTCTTCATCTTCTCTTCTTTTGATGTTGTTTCCTTCACTGCCTTAGGTTCAACTACGGTTGTGTTATTTTTCTCTTCTTCTCTCTGTTTTTCCTCCTCACTGCCAGATGGACAAAGGTCATATGTGAGAGTTTTTATGTCATCTTCCCTGGTCATATTCCTAAAAATTTCCCAGGCTATAGGGATGATGTATGTATGGAGGGCATCCTCTACCAGCAACTTAATGAGCCCATGGTGGGTCAGTTGGTTTGGAACCCCTGCATTCAATTTGGTGCCACACTCTATCAAATAATGGAGGAGAAAATATGGCAGACTGAGTTTTCTAGATGCAGGTAGGTCCATTCCATATCTTGATTCATGCAATAATCTAAAGTGATAACCAAAGACTATACTGTATCTTCCTTCATAGGAGATATATTTCATGATATCGTAGCTGACCTCCCTTGATGGATGAGGTATGCTTGTCCTTCTGATCCCATTCTTATCCTCTACAGGATGTTCATCAAGCTAAAAAATTTCTTTTTAGAAACTTGTCCTAATGGTTTTTCTTCTTTGTTCCAAGGGAGCCCTAAGTGGAAGACCTGTGATTCTGCTGATAAATTCCGGTGTAATCTCTATTGTTAGGCCCCTGAAACTAATTGTAGCATGTGTTTTTGAATGGGTTCTTAAGGACATTAAGAATTCCTTTGTCACTTCCTCATCATACCCATGAATTCTCTCAAAGAAAGGCATCCAGTTTTCCCTGGTGAAGAGGGCTACAACTTTTGGGTGTTCATGCAATTTGTTGGAGTTCAAACGATCCCTCATAAAACCTCCTATTATGGTCTTTAGTGACTGCTAAGAATGCTCAGGTGAGGAGGATGGTAACAAAATTTTCAAAACCAGAAATAGAGGAATAGCTGAGGTTTGTCTTTCTGGAACCAGAGAGGGAATCTTTCATGTTCTTATTTTTTCGCAACATCAATTTGTAATTTTTCCCTCCCTTCAAACCTTGTTTCCAACCTGATTTTACTTCTCGGGCTTTTGGAGGAAATCAATATCTTGACAAAACAGAGAGTATATAAAACAACATTTTTCTTTCTCACAAAATAAACAAATTTCCTAATGCAAATTCGTTTTCTTCACAGGTTTTATTTTCTATGGTTGCATCCCTTTTTTTTACAGGAGAATACAGGGAATAAAAAGACAAAATTTTAGTGTAGAGAAGGAAATGGAGAGACTGTATAGAATTCAGAAAAACACAGGCATAATTTTTTGCTCGTGCTCCTTTCCTTTTTCAACCCAATATTTTGCTTCTAATCCCACCGCCTTCTATAGATATATTACATGCAGAGTGGGCTTCCGAGCCTACCTCTTTTCGAGCTCGAATTTGGCAAAATTTTTGAATTTTTTCTTTGTAGAGCTGCTCTCTAGCCTTCTTGTAGAAAGGCTCCTGTAGATGATGTTCCTGCTCCTATAAAATGCAATAATGCTCCTGTAGAGCCCGATAAGCAGGAGGGTTCTGAAAACTGGCAAAGAACAACTGGTTTGATGTTCAAAGGTGATAGGTTAGTTGTTGTAGTAGAGAACGCGTTGATGCAAATGAAAAAAAAGGTGGTGGAGGCTTCGACCACAGTGTACTTAAGTTGATGGCATGACCTGCAGTGACAAGGTGAGGTGGCAGGATGGGTATGTTATCCCCATCCGGACCGTTGGTCCTACTCCAGTGCCATTATGGTATTGCATGTTGCCTGCCTGCCACCACTTCCATTATTCCCGTTATACACCACCACTACTACTGGTTCTGACTTTTTCTTCCCGAGTTGATGGACCACACGTGCTAACTGTGTCTTTTGAACTGCTGTTTGAATTGGACGAAGTTTGTTTGAACTCAACAAGGGTGGTTTGAACTGGACGAGGGTGGCTAGTTAGCTAGCCACCAACTTCATTTGATCATGACCATCTCAATGGTTCATACAATTCCTAAATAATATTCATGCAACAGAGGATTGGGTTTAGCCACTTACCTGTTAGTTGCTATCGTGCTCTACATGCTTAGACTTTGGCACTTTGTTTTTTATTGCTGCTGCTGGTGGTGCTCGTGGCCTCTAAACTAGTGGCTTATGCTGGTGATTTTCGATTAGGCACCACTCCTTTTACGTTGCATACATATTGGCTGCACTTACCCTGCCTATGGAGCTTGGTTTTTTAAAGGGATCAACTGTTACAAGAATCCTACAGGATTTCATGTAGCTGCTTCTACCTCTAAAATTTATGGCTAATGATTGAGCAAGGACTGAAGAGACAACTGAAGAAGGTTTTGAAGGAAAGGAGTAACAACTGGAATACATCAAGTAAGAAACAAGTGAAGAATGTTGTTGTTTTATTCATCATCATTTTTTAATTAAAAACGAAAGAAACAAAATTCCTGTGTTTTCTGTGCAGGGAAGGAAAAGCGAGTGGAAATGTGGGTGTGCAGGGATGGATTGGAGAATTAGGAGGATGAATGGTGACAAGGAGGTCCACAGGCCTTCTGGACAAATTTCTAGCCCTCGGATTCTTCTCTAAACTTGATTTTGGATTCTCTGTAGTTTCTATAGGGGCCTCCTGTAGAATGCACAAAGTTTCCTATAAGATGCAAAATTTTCAGAAAAAGCGAGACTAAGGCCTGGGAAAAGACAATGGAAATGGAGCAATGAGCTATCAAGGGTGTATGTAGCCTGGCCATGTCTTTTTTCTCTTGTGTGACTGTCCTGCAATCTGCAATGCATTCAAAATAAGTTAGTTTTTTTCTTTTTTGTTTTCCTTTTTTTGTTTTTTTTTTATGAGACTGTTGAGGTGCCTCCAGGAGGTTTTCACCCTCACTTCCTGCCCTGGGCACCTCCAAGAGGTTTTCATCTAAGGATATTTTATTCATTTTCTATTTTTCTTTTGTTTTCTTTTTTTTTTGTTTTGTTTCATTTTGTTTTGTTTTTTTTTGTTTTTTAGCTCAAGGTGTGGGTGGAGTGGAGGCAAAGACTTGCTCCACTACCAACACTGTTTTACTCAAATTCTCAATAAATTCCTGCTTGGAAAGGGGCTTCCTATAGATCTTCAACCTATTCCCATTGACAAGCATGGGGATGGCTTCTTCATCGATGGTCTAGATCAGGACTGAACCATTGTCATTGCATTTTTCTATCGTGTATGGTCACATCCATCTTGTCCTCAGTTTTCCCTTGAAATATTTATATCTTGAATCGTACAACAACGCCCAATATCCTTCTTGGAATTGTTTTTCTTTGAGGTGTCTGTAATGCCATATTTTTCTTTGAAGTTGGACTACCTCTAAGTGGAGAAGGGCCTGCAATCTTTACTCATCCAATCCATTTAGTTGAAGTAACCTTTCCTTTTGTGCATGGCTGAGATCTAGGTCTAGCTAAGCTGCCATCCTTAATGTGTTATATTCAAATTCTGTTGATAGCAAATCCTTCTTCCCATAGACCAACTCATAGGGTGTGAACCCTGTGGTGGTTTTCCATGTGGTGTTATAGGCCTAGGTGGCCTCAACCAATTGATTTCCCAATATTTTTTGTTGCTTCTCACTAACTTAGTCAAAATCCCTTCCAAAGCTCTATTAGTGACTTCCACATGTCCATTTGCTTATGGATGATAATGGGTGGAAGTTTTGTGCTTAATCTTGTGATGTGTGAGCAGGTCTTCAATCAGATTGGAGGTAAACTAACTCCCCTGATCTGTGACTAATTCTCTTGGATAGCCAAACTTGTAAAAGATATTTTCCCTCAAAAGCTCAGCTACATTTTCTTTTTTTGCTTCCTTGATCACCTTTGTTTCCGCCCATTTTGTCAGATAATCAGTACACACAATGATGTAAGATTTCTGTTTTGAAGGAGGGTTGATGGGACCCACAAAGTCCCTACCCCACTTCTCAAATGGCTCAAAAGACACTTCAGGTTGCAAGGGTATCTCATCCCTTGGATTAGGTTTCCCCATCCTTTGACATCGGTCACATTGGCTGATATATCTTCTGACATCTTGTTGAAGAGTGGGCCAATAGTAACTTGTTTGCAGAATTTTGAAGGCAGTCATTTTTGCTGAAAAATGGCCCCCACAGGACCCATTGTGACGGGTTAGGAGAATGTCAAAAACTTCCTCCTCCCTAACACATCACCTCAAAATCTGATCTGGGCCAAGTTTAAAAAGATTTCCCCCAATCCAGGTGAATGGGGCACTTTTCCTCACGATCATGCTCTTCTCTTTTGAGGATAGGTGTGGTGGAAACTATACTAAAACCAAGTAATTTTCCATATCAGCAAACCATGGAGAGAGTACTGAAATAGCAAATATGTGTTCATCTGGAATTTGGTCATCGACCATTCCTTCTTTACCTGCAGGCAGATCTAATCTAGACAGAAAATCAACAACAACATTTTCCTTACTCGACTTATTAACAATGGTCAAATAAAACTACTACAATAAAATTAACCATCTAATAATACGAGCATTTACATATGGTTTATTCATCAAATACCTAACTGCAACATGATCGGTGTGTATGAATGTTTGATAGCCAGTGATGTAGTGTCTAAACTTATTTAGGGAATGGACTACAGCTAGGAGCTCCTTTTCAGTTACAGTGTAGTTTAATTCTACCTTGGATAGGTTCTTACTAGAAAAATATATTGCATAAGGTAGCTTCTCATCAACTTTCCTTAAGGCTGCTCCTATTTCTTTTTTTGAGGCATCTGTGTGAATGTGGAAAGGTAGGGCCTAGTTTGGACCTCTCAAAATTGGGGCAGTTACTAGTTTACCTTTCAAGGTATCTAGACTCTCTTGACAGTTGTCAGTCCATAAGAACTCAACATCTTTTCCTAAAACACCAAACAATGGAGAGGCTAGCTTACTAAAATCCTTAATGAATCTTCTATAATACCATGCTAAGCCTAGGAAACTCTGGACATCTCTTACCTTTTGAGGAGGTGGGACCCTTTGGATGATTGCAATGTTATTGGGATCCACCTGTAATCCTTGCTGAGAAATTGTATGACCGAGCACGGTCCCTTCAGTGATCAGGAATTCGCATTTTTCAGGATTGAGGAACAGGTTCATTTTGATGCACTTGGCTAAAACTTTTCCCAGGTTAGTCAAACCTTCCTAGAATTTAGAACCATGAGGGGTAAAGTCATCCATATAGATTTCCACTGAATCATGAACCAGTTCAGAAAATATGCTCGGTATTGCTCTCTGGAAAGTGGCGGGAGCATTGCATAATGCAAAAGGAAGGACCTGGTATGCAAAAGTACCCCAAGGACAAGTAAAAGTGATCTTATCTTGGTCTTTCAGGCTGATTTGGATTTGGTTGTACCCGCAAAACCCATCTAGGAAGGAGAAGAACTTCTTCCCTGCCAGGCCATCTAACACTTGATCTATGAAAGGCAAAGGGAAATGGTCCTTCTTGGTGGACTTCTTTAGTTCCTGACAGTCTACATAGATTCTCCACTTCCCATTTTTCTTCAGCACTAGCACCAAAGGAGAGACCCATTCACTGTTAGAGATGGGGTAGATGAATCCTGCATCCAACAACTTTTGCAGTTCTTCTTTGATAGTGTCCTTAAGGGCTGGATTCATACTCCTTTGAGGCTACCTAACTAGTTTACAAGCTTCTTTAATGTAAATGTGATGAGTATAGACTGAAGGGTGGACTCCCTTCATCTACTTATAGATCCAAGCAAAAGCATCCAAGTGGTTTTCCAATAAGTTACATAGTTCTTTCTTGTGAGAGGTGGACAGGGATGAGTTGATCTTCAAGGTCCTTTCTAGGCCGAATTCCACATTCTTCACTCAGAGGGAGGTTGGATCAGTCACACAGAGATCAACTATAGGATTGGCCTGAGTTTCTTCCACCAACTCTTCTAATGGCAACACACCGAGGGGTAGATTCTGAATCAAGTTTTCAATAAGGTCATCCTTGGTTTGTGGGCCCCCCATGGTAGCATCTAGTGTACAAAATGGTGTGCAATAGACGTCATCCTCATCTTCCTCCTCTAACCAGAGAGGTAAATGATGTTCTAATAGAGGTTCGGCATAAGGATATAGGACTAGTTGCTTGGGCATATGCCCATTCTTGATTGTCATGTTCCCAGTTTGACAACTGATGTAGGCATCTACAATAGCCAGCCAAGGTCTTCCCAGGACGAAAGGATACCTGGTGAGCTTTGCCTTTGGCTGGAGAACCAGGAAATCAGTAGGGTACTCCCAGGAGTCAATAGAGACCATTAAATCTTCCACAATCCCCTCAGGGGTCATGGTGGAGCAGTCTGCTAATTGCAAGACTGTTGTGGTCTTTCTCAGGGAACCCTGAAGGTTGAGTTTGAGCATAGTGTCCTTCGTCATCACATTAATGGTAGCCCCTAGGTCAATCAAGGTATGGGGGATTATGGTGCCATTGATGTGGACATCGAATACAAGACTCCTAGGGTCTAGATATTTCGAACAAATTACTTGCCCCAACATCAGGTCGAATAGTTGTCTTATGACATTGATAGTTGGAGCATCTCTCTTGTGCCTGCCTGGGTGCCTGAAGCACTTCTCCTTGATCATCTTGTTGTATATGGGCACATCCTTTATGGCTTGGAGAAGTGGTGTCTTTATACATAACTGTTTTAATTCTCCTAGAAGTTCAGTTTCTTCTAGGGTTAGTTGTATGGTTCTAGTTAGTCTCTCAGGAAAGTGTGGAATGACTTTTGGTTCACTTTCCTATTTTTTTCCTCATCCTCCTTAGGAGGGGGTTGGCTATCTGGGAGAACCTTCCCAGATCGTAGGTTAATCTCCTAAATCTCCACAACATAGGTTGGACATGACGATTCTCCACTATATACCTGCTGGGCCTGTTTGTTATTGGGGTTCGAGTTCAGTTGAGAGGGTATTTGGGGTTGTCTTGGTGGAGTAGGAAGCAATGGTTGAGGTTGAGTAGGTGGTGGAGGCAAAAGAGCGGGAGGACAGTTGTACTGGGGCCTCCACCCCTGATGAGGTGCATTCCACTGAGGCTGTGGTTGAGCATAAGAGTGAAACGAATGAGCAACTAGTGGAGCCTAGTATTGATGAGGAGACGACCAAGGAGGGGGTGTGGACGAGGAAGGATGTGCGGGGGACCGCAAGAAGACATGGAAGTGGCTTGATTGGGGTTGTAATAAGTTTGGGACATTCTTTGTATTCCCTGCTGGTAAGGTCTGGGTCCATGTGGCCTCCTTTGGTTCATGAAATAGAGTGGTTCAGTGGCTCCCTTGGCCCCTTGATATGTAGCTTTAATTCCTGGCAAGTAATGGCACTGATTCGTAGGATGGTCTTCTTCACAGACTAAACACACTTCTATAGAGTGCAATGGACATTTGTTCCAAGGATGCTTTCTAGTGCACTTGGGACAAAAGATGGCCAAAACCCTCTCGGATTCCTCTTGTTTCCTTTTGATATGTAAGGTATCCATTTGCATGGCAAGAGTCTGCCTCATCTCGCTCTTGAAATCTTCCAGCCAATTCTCAAGTTCGTTTCTAAGGGATGAACTGGATGAGGATGTACTGGCTGAATGTTGACTTCCCCTACATCTCTTTCTAGCTGACCTAGAATGGTTTCTAAACACAGTCTTTATGTCATCATAAGGTAGTTGGTAGATGTCTCCCTCGACCAAGAAATGGAGGGTATCTAGAAGGTCTTCAGGGACTCCTCTGAGTAGGACCAACTTCAAAGATTCGGGGTCAAGTGTGCACCTGGCCCTTTTATAACTGAGTTGAAACATTTCTTCATAGTCTTCTAACGATTCATCACTTCCCATGGTCATTCGGAAGATTTCTTCCTTGGTATCCTTTGACCTACAGTAGTCTCGATATTTGTCGTTAAAGGCTTGCTGCATCTAAGCCCACGTTGTGATACTTTTTCTAGGTAACCCCATGAACTAGCACAATGCTGCATCCTTGAGGGTAGAAGGAAACAATTTCAACTTCTACTCGTCCTCTGCATAGTCATAGGTTTGAAGAGAACGACAAATTCAAACAAGAAGGTATTAGGGTTTTCGGTAGTTAGTCCATGGAAGTGAGGTAAGGATGAAGGACTTATGTTTTTCATTTTTGTGTCCCCATTGGTCTCTCGGATGGGAAAGGTACCTTCTATTCTTTCCCCATTTCCTCTAATGTTTCTGTTTTCAGCCATGGTCTCAGCAGGAATGGTTTCTTGCTCTTCTTCTATTATAGGATCTTCGTATACCTATGGAGGTTCACCTATAGGTTCTTCTAGATCACTGCCACCAAAGAAGAGAGAAGGGTGACTTAGTGATGTGGTGGGGGTGTTGGGTAGGAATTTTCCCGAATTGTCTCTGTTCCTATGAGGCATGAAAGAAAATCTCTTTTCTTGGGTGATTTTTGTTCTGTTTTGTTTGGTTTTGTTTCTTGTTTTCTGTTTTTGTTGTTTTTTTTTTTGCTTTTGTTTTGTTTTTTTATTTTTTATTTTTTTCTACTTGTACCTGCAAAACTAAAATGGATTGAACAACAAATTGCAACTAACTGAAATGCATCTTATTGAAATGGAAATTGTAGAATTGAAATGAAAGCAGGAAATGCCTAATCTACACTTGCTGAAATGAAATTGCAAAATTGTAATGAAAGCAGGAAATGCCTAATCAACGCTTGCTGAAATGAAATTGCAGAATTGAAATGAAAGCAAGAAAGGTCTAATCTACTCTTGCTAGAATTGAAATTGCAAAATTGAAATGAAAGTAGGAAATGTCTAATCTACTCTTGTTGAAATGAAATTGCAAAATTGAAATGAAAGAAAGAAATGTCTAATCTAGTTTTGCAGAATTGAAATGAAATAACTACTCTACTTTTGCTGAAATAAACTACTTAGCAGAATGTTGTAGTAGAAAATATAAGAAATTTTGTAATCACAAAATACTCTGATGCTTCCTCAACAACGGCACCAAAAACAGTGGTGAGCTCCAGTATCGCAACAATAATGCTGCAACTCCTTGTAGAAATTTCACCTGTAGAACAAACTGATATATGAAATGTCCTAAAGCATAATACTTGTTCTACTTCTACAAAACATTAAGCAGAAGCATAATCGAATTCATGAGCAACATCAAGTAGAAATATGCATAACTGATCAAGAGAAATAATCACACATAACACAAAATATATCAAGGGGAAAGCACCAGCATAAAACCCCAACCATGCATTATCAATCAAGTGGAAATCCTCTTCACAATACAAAAAGAATTAGCTCTCAAGCGATTCAGTTCTCAATGAACTATGAAGATATGAAGATATATCTCATGAACCACCAAATCCCTATTTATATAGGCTTTCCCTATGGTCCTTATATAGTTTGCTTAGGAAATAATAGCAAAAGCACATGCTATTAATTCCAACATACCAAAAACAACCAATGGTCGAACTACGTGTTCCTTGAGAACACTAGTTCCTCAACAATGCAAAAAATACTTACTAGAAATAGTTAAGCATTTGATAGTACATTGTCCCACATCTAATCTCAACTGGGTCTCTGATAGAATTGACATGCAACAGTTATCCATGAGTGAATCCTCAGTTATCTAAAATAATAGTTGTCACATGCATGCAAGCATTAACAAACTATATTTTATTATTTTAACAACTTGTTAAAATAATCTAACTGGGCTTGGCTAGTTAGAACTAAGTCAACTGATTCTCTCATTATA
>APFE030764448.1:44306-81109 GCA_000404065.3 Pinus taeda
GTTGTCACATGCATGCAAGCATTAACAAACTATATTTTATTATTTTAACAACTTGTTAAAATAATATAACTGGAATTGACTAGTTAGAACTAAGTCAATTGACTCTCTCATTATAGAACTCATGCTTATTCCCTCAATCAGTGGAGGAAACTCATGTGCATGTTCACAAAGACTTCAAATTCAAATCTCCTTAATTAATTAACTCAACTGAATTAATTAATTAATATTTCAAACTGCTGTTCAGATCAAAATTAATTTTACTTCCTATAGATAGATTAGGGACTGCTATAAATAGGAAGGGACTTAGAGATGCTATTTTCATAACTTTCTATTTTTAGCAGTTTCACCTCTCACCCAATGTGGCCAATGACCTCACTGGCCAAACTTCTATTTTTAGACATGTTATTTTTAGCATGTCTATTTTTAGCACATTCTAAATTTAGCATTTCTTGTTGCACACTTTTCAACACTCCCTCTCAGCAAGAAAGGTTTCCTCTCGAATCCGATCCTGTAACTCTGGAATGTTCTGCATGCAACACATCTACTCGGTCCACTTGCTCCAACAACACTTGGAACAAAAACACTCCCAACTGATCTCTCTGTTGGGCTAGGAACATACTCTGATGCTGAAGCTCTACCTGCTGCTAAGAAGTGCTCCCTCTCTAACATCTATGCTACTACAACATCTCCATGCATCTCGTGCCATTGCACACCTCTCTGTGCCACCTAGCACTATGCAAAACACTTGTGCCTCTCGCATTATTGTAGCCTGCTAGCTATGCGCTGTCCTAGGATTCCATGCACTGTCGCTCTCTCTGCCACTCCATATGCATCTATCTCTACCCAATCAGTCAATTCTTGCTACTCCACATTGGGATTCCCGTCGCAAGGTCTCATCTAAGAGGTTGGGTACCTCAAGGATCCTGCCCCTCCTCCTTGGGACGATCACTCTATATCACCCCACCTCTTACCTCGAGGTATGGCTACATGTGATCCCTCAGCCCACCTGGCTCAAAGTTTCTCCCTATTGGAGGTCTCTGCATGAGTAGATGTCTCTACTCGATCTTCTCTCAGATTCCCCTATTGTGGCTGCTTCACAACCTCATGAAGTTGTTGCACCAATCATGGCTCCTCCACAGTCGTCTGAGACTTCTTCTGGCTCTGCATGTTGAACAGTAATGTACTCTCCCTCTCAACCACCAAGTCTCCAACATTTTCCTTGCTCCTCAAGGCTTTTCATGCATCTTGAACCTCAAGAGCATATAGGTTCTTGACCCGTGAACTGATCTACTTCACCTATCTAGTGATGATGTGTCTAAGGAAAACCTTTCCCTTACTAAAGACTACATCATAACCTCTGTCTTCCAACATCGCGATCAACACCAAGTTTCTCTTCAGTCCTAGTACATACTTGACATCGATCAAGATAAGGTGAGATCCATGCTCCCTCTGAAAAATAACCGTGCCTACACCTGAGACACTATACTTCTCATCATTACCCATCACTATGAGTATCTGGAGATATTTATCCTCCAAAGTACTGAACAAACTCTTATCGCCGGTCATGTGGAAAGAAGCTCCACCATCAAGAAACCAACTGCTTCCCACCATGGATGAAACCATGCATGCGAAGAGTGTGAAATTCAACTCAAACTATGAAGCAAGTGCCTCACGTTCAGATCCTTCCCCGGATCCCTTCTTGGATTTCCTCCGTGGACAATTTGCAGCATAATGGCCCACCTCATGACAACGAAAGAATTGCACTTTCGATTTGTCAACCTTCTTCCCATCATTAGAAGAACTAGAATCGGAAAGAGAAACCTTCTCCTTCCCCTTCCCCTTCTTTGCCTTACTCACTAAGGCATAGTTCTCCTCATCATGCATGGATGAATAACTATCTCTGGTGCTCCGTCTGATCTCCTCCTGCATCAAATTTGACCATAGTCGTTCCCAATCTGGTAGCTTCTCCCTTCCATTCACTGAGTCTTGGTAGCTATGGCAGCTCTTAGGAAGGCCAAGGATTGCTAGACTCATCATATCCTCATCAGCTATAGTGACTCCTACGCTTGCAAGCTCATCTCTACAAGTAGTGAACTTGTTCAAGAATGTAGAAATAGAGTCACCCTTCTAACACTTGATCTTTCAAAGCTTGTCCTTCAGTACCAACTTCCTTTGATCATTGCTATTCTGATATAAATCTTTCAATGTTTTCCACATTGCAAATGAAGACTCCTTCCCATGGAGGCTTGAGACTATGTGATCTTGAACACCCTCCAAGAGAATCCTCCTAGCTCTAGCCACACACTTACCCCATTCCACCAGCTCAGTCTTGTTAGTAGGCTTAGGGACTTCTTGATCAATGAAATCCTTAAGCCCATTAACTTCCAAAACTACCTCCATGTGATCCTTCCAAGCTATATAGTTTGAGCTTCCATCAAGGGCATACTCAAGCTTCAAACCATTGAATGCCATCGATGAAATAGATGTGATAAGAACTTGAGATTTATATTAAGAATAAGAAACTTCGAATTCCTCCTGCTAGTATATTGTTCTTGCTTGATCACCTATGCTCCGATACCATGTAGAAATTTCACCTGTAGAACAAACTGATATATGCAATGTCCTAAAGCCTAATACTTGTTCTACTTCTACAAAACATTAAGCGGAAGCATAATCGAATTCATGAGCAACATCAAGTAGAAGCATGCATAATTGATCAAGAGAAATAATCACACATAACACAAGATATATCCAGGGGAAAGCACCAGCATAAAACCCCAACCATGTATTATCAATCAAGTGGAAATCCTCTTCACAATACAAAAAGAATTAGCTCTCAAGCTATTCAGTTCTCAATGAACTGTGAAGATATGAAGATATGTCTCATGAACCACCCAAGCCCTATTTATATAGGCTTTCCCTATGGTCCTTATGTAGTTTTCTTAGGAAATAATAGCAAAAGCATATGTTATTAATTCCGACATAAAAAAAACAACCAATGGTCCAACTACACATTCCTTGAGAACACTAGTTCCTCAGCCATGCAAAAACTACTTGAAATAGTTAAGCATCTGATAGTACACTGTCCCACATCAGATCTCAATTGGGTCTCTGATAGAACTGACATGCAACAGTTATCCATGAGTGAATCCTCAGATATCTAAAATAATAGTTGTCACATGCATGCAAGCAATAACAAACTATAATTTATTATTTTAACAACTTGTTAAAATATTCTAACTAGAAATGACTAGTTAGAATTAAGTCAACCGATTCTCTCATGATAGAACTCATGCTTATTCCCTCAATCAGTGGAAGAAACTCATGTGCATGCTCACAAAGACTTCAAATTTGAATTTCATTAATTAATTAACTCAACTGAATTAATTAATTAATATTTCAAACTGCTCTTAAGATCAAAATTAATTTTACTTCCTATAGATAGACTATGGACTGCTAGAAATACGAAGGGACCTATAAATGCCATTTTTAGAACTTTCTATTTTTAGAAGTTTCACCTCTCACCCAATGTGGCCAATGACCTCACTGGCCAAACTACTATTTTTAGACATGTTATCTTTATCAGGTCTATTTTTAGCACATTCTAAATTTAGCATTACTTTTCAACACTCCCAAGGCTTCCTTCTTTACTTTTATCGACCGGTTAGTTCATAACAAACTTGGAAGCGACGATGTTGTATGCAAAAGTACTAGCTTTTGTTGCAGGCTATCACTTGATCAACTAGTGCAAGTTTTCTAGGAGCTTAATCCAAATTCTATGAGTTCTCAGAAGAAGCTTTAACTGTGACGAAAGGAAACTAACTCTTTAGGGGCTATTCTATTTGCAGAATGAGAATGAAAACTAAAATGAAACGCAAACCCTAGCAAACCCTAGTTTACCCACTAACCCTATTTTTGCAAGAAAAGAGATGGAAACTAATGAAGTGAGTTCCATTGACTACTAAAAAGGTAAATTGCATTTATTCAAGCTACTTCTAAGGAGAAATGAGAAGAAATCATCTTTTTGTACTTTTGAGTATTTTTATGTGGAATTATTATGCTTTTGATTTGACTGGTTGTGACTGTGTAGAGGTTTGGTGGCAAAGGAAGATGGAGTTGGATTTTTTAAGTGGGGAGGATGGTGTGTAGAGGTCCTAAGAAGTCCCTAGTACCCTTTTGAAGACATCCATTGTGATTAGACTTCGAAAAATCACTCACAGGAAATTCTACAAGAGGTTGTAGCGGATCTACAGGAGGATCTATAGGAGGAGGCCGAAAGTGGTTTTTGAAGGTTTGAAGGTGGAAAAATGATGAGAAAGGGGAAATGAAGGCTGGATGAAGGTGTGGAGGGGTCTATAACTTATCAAGGATGATCAGGGACGAAGGAAATGGTTGGATTTTCTCAAATGGCAAGAAAACAGCTTTATGGAGGAACAACGTAGAAATTAGGTAAGATTGGAAAAATGTGGCGAATGAGCTAGGGGATCTACAAGAAGTGAGCTGGTGTTGGCTATTTTATGGAGGAATGACGAGCTAGGATGTCCTGCAAGAGATCTGCACACTTACTTCTCGAAACTGACCAAAGAAAGAACTAAAAACATAGTTTTATCTAGCTTAACCTAATTTCTGACCTAAAAACAGAAAAATGCTGAACAATACCTTATAAATGGAAAAGCATACGAGATAACTATGGTGAAAGGACATAAAATGATCTAAGAAATTAAATCTGAACCAATATCAACTTTTCCAAATCAAAGTATCACACTAGCAGTTGCATCGAAGAGGAAAAACTGTGTTTTTGGTGGCAACAACAGTGCCTCGACCTCAAATCATAGTTCCAGGAAGGGAGAAAGGAGATCAAGACTTTCTACTAGCCTTTTTGGATCTTTTTCTGTCACTACAATAACTTACTTAAGCATATTGAAGCAAAAACAACTATTCTAACCATCAAAAGCAACCTAATCTATTGAAGTAAAATGAGTATATGGAATAAAAATTAACTCATGAATGGAAACAAAAACATATAAGTACACAAAGGAGGTGTTGGGCAGCTTGGGTTGGACCCTAACCCAAGAGCTTTAGCCCTCTAAAAAATATCAATGCTGGTTCAGAACTTGGTTCATCTTCATTATAAAAAAATAGCAGTTACATCACATAAACTATTCTCAAAAAGAGCTGAAAAATGGGTTGAGTACAATGCTGCACAAAAGTGTGAAAATATAATAAGAACTGGCTAAAATACTGAGGCTCAAAGCCTTCTTATTTATAGAAATGGGGACTCCCAGTAGTCCTCCTATAATTAAGGAACTCGGCTTCCTAGAACTGAAGATAACAACAGTCTTACTTGACTTGCTCGGCTGCCCCTTGGAATCATCAATGTGGGCCTTTGTACTACGAGCTGTTGATGGAAAATTTGAGGAAAGGGGTCATTAATGAAGGAGAAACCCCTCCTACAAGTCCTCTTCCCTATTTTCCTCGAGTTTGGCTACCATTTGCTCATAAATTCATTGTCTTTGTCCAAAATTGTGCAAAAAATATGCAATAAACATTCATTAGACTACATGGCAAAGTGACTAACCCAATTCACTCCATTGACATAAATATATTCAAAAACATGCACAAAACTATTGAGAATGGTAGATTAAATAAAAATAATAGGAAAAATGAGCCAATATAGTTACCCCTTTCTGCGGCTTATCAGTTGTCCAGAAAACTACTGCTATTTAATAATAGAGAATCAAGTGGCATGATAAATTTATCAAGAACAAGGCGTTTCATACAGGAGATTGGGAATTGCTTTATGACTCCTGGTTCAAATATTTTAAAGAGAAGCTTCGCACTTGCTGGATGGTACCCTATGAAGTGAATGCTATGTTTGACAATGGAACGTTAGATTGGTTACAATAGATGATACTTGTACTTATTTCTTAGTGAATGGACACTATCTGAAATCATATCACCGTCCAACTTCTAAGGATGCCTTCATCAAACATCTCTTTGATAAATATGGTTTGATGGTTGTTGGTGCAGAGAATGCTCTCTCTACCCTTTCATAATAATAATAATAATAATATGTTGTTATTACTGACTTGTTTTTCTTTTGTAGGGATAATGATCAAAATATGACAAGGAGGAGCTGAAAGGAAATTTTTCAAGTAATAGTCGATGTTGTTACTTTGTCAATGTTGTTACTCTACCGTTGTTGTTACTCTGCCAACACTATTACTTCGCCAGTGTTGTTACTCCGCCAATGTTGTTACTATGTCGATGTTGTTAGTCCAATAGTGTTGTTACTCTGTCGATGTTGTTACTCCGTCAGTGTTGTTACTCCATCGGTGTTGTTACTCTGCCACTCCTGTTACTTCGCTGATACTGTTACTCCATCACTACTGATATTCCGCCAGTGCTGTTTCTTCGCCCTGTTGTTACTTCGCTGGTGCTCTTATGCCACCACTGCTATTACTCCATCAGTGCTATTACTCCACCACTGTTGTTACTCCGCCAGTGCTGTTACTCTACCATTACTGTTACTCCACCGGTTACTCTGTTGTTACTCCACCGCCAAGTAGGTCGCCAGTTATGCCTCCATTGACTTTTATGGATTCAATTAAAATATTTCATTAATGAGACATATATGTGCCATGGACGACCACATTTAAGTTGGAGGGGTCCCATCATGAATGAATGATGGCGTACTTAAACTACAATAATGATACATCATTACTAAATTCTACGTGAATGGTGACCCAAAAATACCGTGATTTTATAATAATGACCATGACAGGATGGAATTTGAATTTTGTATGCCAATAACCTATCGGTCTTTTCCCAATGCATTGAAATTAATTACTATAATTATTCCATTGTACTATCATGATTTGTCATCATTCTTTTCGATTTTCGAAATCTACTGACCATTTTCATTGTCCTTTTACCTCACGCCCCACCATGCTATTACCATTTCCACTGTTAATGTGGATTGTTGCTACTCTCTCCCTACCAGCCGACTGCGTCCACTGCGCTGTTACTATTTTACAGCGATGGGTGGGTTGGTTGTGCGTCATGATCTAGAGGATACCACATTGGTCCACAACAACATGGAACTGTGGCAAATCTTCGTTAATATAGGTTGGGATGTTTATCTCGACAGGTTGCAGGGGTTCAACGAAGGAATTGCAGTAGAATTCACACTTAACTTGGGGGAAGAAACCTCACGGGTTAGAGGGATAGAAATCCCTGTCACAGAGGAAGCCATCGCAGAAGTTAGTGGATTACCCTGACAAGGGCAGAGCTAGTTTTCATGTAGAACCTCCCTCCCGGAGTTCATAGAAGCATTCCTGCAAGCTGGCGAGAGCATGGTTAAGAAAGGCCAGGGGTATGATCGGAATTCATTACCACATCCATGGGGCGATGTAGCAAGTTTTGTAATGAAATACATAACTTGCGAAGGGAGGTACACCACTATATTCAAGTATCATTTCAGGGTGCTAGCTCGCCTCCGATTTCCATAGTCGGAGGTCTTCTTGTTGAAAATGCCTTTCTTTTTATTAAAAATCCTCCAACTAATGGTGCAATCTACTCAATGCTCACAACAAGTTGCAGTAGTCATTACCAACCATGGGATGGTTCGACTACTGGTTATGCATGCACTAACCCAATTCCAAATTCCATGGGAAACATTTTGTGAATTGACAGAAGAAGAGATAATAGTTGTTATAATTGCTCGGGAAGAGGATCTGGAAGGAATGGAGGAGAAAGCAACAACAGAGGGAATATGTAGATCAAGAAGAGCTGGAAGAAATGGAAATGGAGGCCAAAGAATAAGAGCAAGGAAGGGAGCTTGAAGTGGAAGAAATAGTTGAGGCCGTTACATAAGAACTAGCCTCGACTGTGGAGCTGATGGAAGAAGAGGTACTAGAGCAAGGAAGGTTGAAGATGGAAGAAATTGTCAGTATCACAATCGAAGCTGTACCACAAGAACTAGCCTTGAATGTGGAGCTGATGGAAGAAATTGTGAGCACCACGGCTAAGGCTGTTCCACAAGAACTAGCCTCAGTCGTGGGTCCAATGGAGGAAGACAGACTAGGGGAGGAAAGAGCTGAAACAGAAGAATTTGATAGTGCCATAGCCGAGGTTGTTCCACAAGAACCAGCCTCGACTGTGGGACCAATGGAAGAAGATGGACAAAGGCAAGAGAGACCCGAGGCAGAAGAGACCATGGAACTGACGGAGGAAGGAATTATGGACACAATGGATGGGGTTGACACGGTGATACATGAGTCCACCTTTATTAATGACGGGCCAAAGGAAATAGTGCTAGTGTCATTTGCTCAGGAAATGTTGGATATAGGTGGTGGCGTCACAGAAGAACCACCACCAAGCCATTCGACTCTGGAAAATGTGGAAGAATTAAATCCTGAGGTTGACACTGCTCAACAAGAACTAGTGTCAACCATGAGACAAGAGGCTGCACAGGAGGAAGTCTCGGGTTAGAGTGGAATTGTTGTCGATAGGGGAAAGAATTTGAAGTCACAGCCAGCACTGTTATAGACTAGGTAGAAAACATTTTTCAGTTTTCTTTTTGTGCCTCCATCCTGAAAGGGGCGAGGGTGTCTCATTCTCCCCGATGCTCAAAGGAGGAGGTTGTTGTTACTCTTTTCTGATGTTTGATGGGTCGATTAAAGGGTCGATTGCTGCTAGTCTATTGGATGTCGACTCCCAGCAAGACTATCCTGAAGGACAAAGGGAAGAATAACACCCCATAGAACCACAAGAGTAGAAATCGTGTGATGAAGGCATTGTTTGGGCAAATGCCCCGGAACCTAGAGGAGACGAAGAAGTGGGCGCTTCTGAAACAGGGGAACCAGGAAGGGAGATTCTAGTTGAAATGCCAGTGGATACTCCTTTGGTTGACCCAAGACCTGCTGAAATAGCCCCAGAGTAGGATAAGGTAATTGTTAAGAAGGAATTAGTTTCTCTCGAGGAAGGGGGACCAAGCAAGACAGTCCCGATAGATAAACTTGTCGATACTCTCCTGAGTAATCCACTACCTAATGAACCAGTTGCAAGGTCGGTTGGGGAAGTTGTCAAGCAACAAGTAATTGAGGGAGAGGAACTGAGGAAGGAGAACCCAACAGAAGGCCCAGAGGATATTCCTATGAGTAATCCACTACCTGTTGGACTAGCTATAGAGAAAGATGAAGTAATTGTTAAGCAAGAGTGGATAGAACTATGCGAGCAATAGAGGCCATCCCTTAAAAAGAAATACCAGCTACAATTCAAGGA
Organism: Pinus taeda; assembly: GCA_000404065.3. NCBI lineage: Eukaryota > Viridiplantae > Streptophyta > Pinopsida > Pinales > Pinaceae > Pinus > Pinus taeda. The sequence continues at coordinate 53,592 of APFE030764448.1, forward strand.
TACAATGCAGTTGAAAACAAAGGTTCGAAGGTTGCGGAAGTAGGTGCATCAACTCAAGAAACAAGTAAGGAAGTATAAAAGGTGGGCTAAGGAACCCAAAGCTACGGTGGCTGAGGTAGAAACACAGGTAGACAATGTGCCGATGACCTCCGTTGCTACTCAAATGGACCCTATCAAGCACTTGCTCGAAGGCCATGAATTCTCCTTGATAGCTGAGATTCAAATGTGTAAATCCACTGCAGCCTGCTACTAGAATGACGTAAAAAGAGCCCAGGAGCAGGCATCCAAAGCTATTTTCGAATACGTATAGTGCATGGGTAGATTACAGCTGAGGTATGTGAAGAAACAACTCAAGGTAGAACAGTTGGAAGGACAAGTGAAGGAATTGAAGGCTGACAAAGAACAAATGTTCATCCTGGCACAAGAGGTAATGACATGTCGCCCTCCTACTTCTAGATATGCCTTGTTCTTGCATGAGAGATTTCTTTTCTTTTGTTTGGAAAGCATTAAGAAGGAGATTAGTCATTGAATTGAGGATGGTGTATAGTTCTTTCATATAATGAGAATCCATAACTTAGCAACCCAACACTTGATGTGTGAGCTCTATCTACATGGATACCTCCTGCACACAGGCAAAGAATTTAATCCAGTCCCATATGTGGGGGACATTCATTTAAGGGCTTTTACCTCCTACACTCTCAATCAGATAAATTGGCAGAAGGCTTCCAATATGTTTGAGTCAAATCAAAACATGAAGCCTCTTATGATGAGAGGAGAGCAAGAACGGTCAGTAACCATGTACAATAAACACACCACCCTTTTAGAGATCGAGGGAAATAAAGAATGGATGCTAACGACATAGAGGTGGTGCATTGATATTTGTGTCAAAAAAATAGTTACATTCCAATATGAGGCCCTTAATAGTTTCCAAAAAACGTGGATGATGTCACCCACATCTATCCATAACAAGGAACCTTTTGGAGCAACAAATTTTTCATGGGAACTTAGTCCGGTGCCAAGATATGTGGCATGTGTCCAAACATGTGGTGTCTGGTGGATGGGAATCTGGTTTAGGTTCATTTTCATTTGGTTTCTAACAGAGCACTATACCCCAGCATATAATGTACCTGATGATTGGTGGAAGGAAGTCCTTCTCTCAAAGGAATACAAGGTCCTAGGAACAAACATGGTAGAAGAATATGATCTCGCCTAGCTCCACGAAGATCACAACGATCTAACCCAGTCCCATGGAGGCAACAAGCTATATGAGGGCATGCAGAAAGCTAGTTGGGGGGAGATGTTGGGCACCAAATCTGCTTATCTTTTCCTCACATTTCCACCCATCCTTTCATCCCTTTTTCACTAATTGACATGCATTTATTATGATAAACCTATGAGGTAACCCTCCTTTCTTTGTCTCTTGGAAAATTTAATTGATGAAGTAAAGTCATGAGGGTTTTGCCTATGTGAACTTCTGAAACCTGTTATGTCTGCAGATTCCGCTCAACAGGTATCTCTTTCATAGCATGTAGCATAAATTCCATGAGTCACAACAACTATTCGGTAACGTTGAGAGAACATAACCAACTCGCAACTATTTTCAAGCCTATTTTGGATCGTTCCTATTCTCGCTCTCTCGGAAACTAATGCTATTCTAAAATGTTGTATATTTTGGGCATTGGAGTGCCAGGTTTTGGGGAATATGTTATTACCCATGTATCGTATAAAATGAGTTTTATTCTTGTGCACACGGTTAGCTGCGCAGAGATATGTATTGTAACAACCTCTTTATAGATTACTAAAGTACAAGCAATTTTTTTTGCTCTATCTCTAGGTTTAATTTAACACAACCTTGATCAGAGAGTTGGGCCCGCTCTTCTGATCAGGTGATGCATATTTCCTTTTATGTATGTTGTTTTGCTTGTTGTATTTATTTCTTTATTGTTGCTATAGATCCTTATAAATTGTTGTGAATGCCTTTTAAGTTCTGCGATTTAATTTCTATTACTGTTATAGTGATGTGTTGGTTTTTTAATCATGAACCCTTGGTTGATGTAAGGCTGTAACCTTACCCTTGCATAAACCTTTCATGTTGCCTTGAAAGTTGTACGCACCCAGATTGATGAATTAATGTATGAAAGGGTTGAATATCTTATTCACACTCGGACCCCAACATATTTCAAGCTAAATGTTGGGAAAAACATCCTAGTGGGTGTTCATTTGGTTTATTTTGGCTAACAGAAATAAAAAAAGGAATTGGAAAAGGAAAAAAGGCATTAATTGGAATTTTATTTATGAAAATAAAGGAAAATAGGAGAAAAGGGAGATGAAAGGTCATAATTTTGCATGAGGAAAATTGAAGTTAAAAAAGACAAAAATGAAGAAATAGAAGCCTCAATGATAAAAAGATTTCTTAGGATTAGTTCATAGTCCTTTTTCAGTTTTAGCTTGGATCACTCTCTATTCTCTCATACTATTGCACACTTAAAGCATTCTTGGAGCACTTTAGCATTGATGAAAGAAATCAAAGGGAGGAAAATGAAGGATAATGAAAGCAAGGGATAAGAAAGAAAATGTTGGACTAGGCATATTCAATAGGAATAATTGTACGTAATATGTTACATTTTTAATTTCCCAAATGGTTGCTGAATGCATGATGCATGCATGTATGTATTTGGTTCTTTTGTTGTCATTGGCATTAGCTTTTCTAGGTGTGACAGTGGTTTCAGCCTTGCCTTTCCATTTCTGGATAACTATGGTGTCATGGGGTTCTTATATTTGCTTAATATTTGGATTTCCATATGGTTTTGGAACCGGGTGAGGTGGTCTCAAGGAAATTCCCAAGGGCCTAGGAATCCCTTGACCGATTTTGGTGGGATTGCATTAAAGCCTGAGGGTGGAGATGAGAAAATTCCTCATCGTATTGGTGAATCAATCTCAAGGAATCCAAGCATGTTTTGAGCCTAGAAATCGCTTGATCAGTTTTGGTAGGGTTTTGGTAAAGTATGGTAGTGTATGTTCTTGTTTTGGGCCTAGGAATATCTTGACTGATTTTGGCAGGATTACGATAAAACCTAGTTGTTTATGTGCTTACTTGGGCCTAGGAATCCCTTGAACAGTTTTGGTGGGATTGCAGTAAAACTTGAGGGTGGATGTAGTTTAATATCTGGGAAGCCCTGGTTGTTTTGTATTGAGTACCACATTCATTCTTGGAATATGGCATGGGGGTAATTGGTTGAAAGAAATATTTGGTTTAGCCCGATATATGCTTGGGTGGTTCATGGAAGTCCCTGACCTGGTTGGAATTTGCATCATTTAATGGGATTTATTTCTATATGGTAATATATGAGAACTTGTACTTGTTATTATGATGATTTGATGGTTGTTATGTCATGGTTAATATGCTGGTTATTTGCTAGTTATAAGCATGGATTTGTTATGTACTCTAGTTATGGTTATTCATGAATTGTTATGTATTGATTTGGTTGATGAATGCATGAGATAATAAATTTTATTGAAGATATTATGAGAGGGAATTAGGCCTTATTAGTGATTCTCAGATAAGTATCATACCCATATGTTTAGATATGGATCCATGACTTGTAGATTACATGTTCACTATATTTTTGAGGAATTGAATGTCATGGTTAGGCCTGGTTAAGTCAAGTCCTTGATCAAGTTTTGTATGAATGGATGTTTCTTGATGTTATTTATCATTATGAAAAGTATCATTAATTTTTGGGTAGTGGTCTAGAGACAAGCCCTAAAATGTTGGCACTGATTGTGGGGTCACAGGCTCAAAACTAAGAAATTTGGAATCCAATCGCATGGATGCAGTGTTATTCCTATGGCTAGAGACGTATAATCACATGGATACATTGTTATGCCTATGAATGGCACTCTAGGTCGGTAAAATAATTATTTAACTCATGATTTGGGAACTGGGGGTGGTTGTTTAGCTTCTCATTGTCATCTAAGTCTTGTAGGATGTTAGTTTTTGGTTGATAGGTTCAGTTGTCGACCCCACTTCCTTAATGAAGCTAGGTGGTTGGGTCATGTCATAGTAGCTCTGTCTCTCATGTTCACCCTAATAGGCTAGTGAAAGTGGGTAAATGTGGTAGGTGGAGGTTATAGGTTGGTATCAAAGCTCTCAAGTTCAACACTTGGAATCGATGGGAGGAATGTGCTTTTCATGCATGCATGTTAGTTGACCATGTGATTGTTATGCATGTGTTGTGATAGTCATTGTTGCAGTTTATATTATCATGATGTTGCTTGTATGTTATGATGCTAATATGTTGGTTGAGATGGAGTTAGAGATGTAAATCATTAGAGATATATTGCAGCACTAGACCTCGAGGTAAGAGCATATCATCATATAGGTTTGTATGTTGGGCATGCAAGTATGTTGGTTAATGGTTGTTATAAGAATTATTGTTATGTACAGGTTTGTCATTCTATTGTTTTTGTGGTTACATGCATGACTGATTCTAGTTTATCAGTGTGGACATATGCACATGTGCTGGATAGTCATGAGTGATAGTAACTTGTTGTTATACACATTGTGGTCATATGCATGGTGATTATGGTCATTGCAGTTAATATTTTGATGTTATTATGTATCGTGCTACTTTGGATTGGTATGTGAACATAGTTATGGTTATGATATTTAGGTATGAGTCGATATACTTGTGATATTGAGTTGTACTAATTTGGTTCGGCTTTTGTAGATGTTATATCCTCCCTTGAGATACCTTGAGGTACACGTTTGATTATGTCTTCTACTTAGATTATCTAACATGGTACATTTACAGGTTTTTGAATGTTTGATTCATTGCATGATACGAGTATGTGCCTATATTATTACATCAAGGAATGATCTTGTTTTAAGACAGTTATACTAACACAATATGTGTTGAGATAGCTGATATGCACTTGATTGTGAGTGGGTTCTAGTTTTAGTATTATGACTGTGATTGTGAGTTGACTATTGATTATGACATGGTTGTTATTCTTGGTAAAGGCTTATTTCAAATTAATATACATGATGTCTTGATATTTGGAACATGTGACTAACATGTGTGATTAGTTTTAGGGAAAACATGCTTGGTTTAGCATGACAAGGTAACAATTGATTTGTTTATATAACTAACAATTGGGTGATGTGATAACACATAATAAGACTCAATTGCAGCAAGGTAAAAGATAAAATAAAGGAATTGTGTGAGAATTCCTTTGGATATGTTTGGAAACCACAATTCCAAACAAATGGGTGTTTTGCATGAATACATGAAGTCTTCTTAGCCTTGATTTTGTGTGACATTATGTGTATATATTCTAGATTCATGAACATGTATAACAATTGGTTTCCAACTATGGTTGGATTCGTCAATGAATTAGAGTCTCGTGAGACATGATATATGTATGTGTCCAATTACAAGGTAGTGTTCTTAGCACATCAAGGTAATGTGACCAATATATTGTTATGTTTATTTATGCACTGACAGTTGTGTGTTTATGGAAATATGATGCAAAGGATTGCATGGAAAAAGTGAATTCCATGAAATATTGAAGAAGTCATAGGTTGAGTTTTCCCTTGGAAGCATTAGAAATCATTGATTCATAGTGTATATTGAAAGTTTTGTACTTTCAATGATTTGTGATTTGTTTGTGGTTAATTTGAAATTTTGTTTATGTCTAGTGTATGGCCATGACACTTTGTTTGTGGTGTTGTATTGTTATTGGTTTTCCATGGTTTTCTCTTGGTTGCTTCTTGCTCTTGCATTTTATTTTTTACGGTCTTGGGAATTGGTTGGTGATAGAGGAAAGTTAATGGAGCTGGGGGAGAAATGAATGAAACACAACAAGTAATGTAAGACCTAGATCAAGCTTAGTGCATGAGTAAAAGGAAGTTGAAGGTAAGAATATGAAAACCAGTTGGATTGGTTGGGCCTATTGGGGTAAATGGATGATGGCAGAACAATAATGAGAAAGGTAACAAGAAAGGTAAAGTAAATGGATTTGAGGCGTTAGGTGCCTTAGCTATGTCGGGAATTGTTGTTCTCAATGTTGTGCATCTTCTACACGAATAAAGGAAGTTCTCTTAACCTTGACCTTATGATATATGGTAATGGTGTTGTGATTATGATTATGTTAATATCTATATATGTATACATGTATGTATGTATGCTGTTGTTTGAGAAGGTCATCAAGGAAAATTATAGTGGAGGAATGATCTTCCACTTGATTCCTCATTAGACTAGGAATGATTGCTTATGTAGGTGAATGACATGAAGATGTTCCTAATCTTATGAGGAATCCAATGGATGAGTATCCTGATAGATCTATGAGGTAAGTATCACGTGGATATGATTTCATATTATGTGCTTACAACTATGGCTATGTTTATGTTATGGATAGGTAATGCTAAGGGATACATTAAAAGAATGAAAGGAGTGTGATCTGTGACATGTTGGGATAAGCATGGATAGTGTAAATACACTACAAGTAAGGTTTCCTAGTAGAGACAGTGTGGTCTCTAGATGTGCAGTGATACTATGGTGTGTATATTGAACATGTTGTATATGTGGTGTTTTTTCTAGATGGTGTTGTGCACATGTTCTATATGTGCATTGTGTACATGAGGTGTGGTGTACACATTGTACATACAGTGTTGTGTGCATGTTGTACATGTGGTGTTGTCTACATGTGGTTTTATTTACATGTTATACATGTGGTGTTGTGTGCATACAGTGTTGTGTACATGTTGTACATGTGGTGTTGTGTGTGCAAGTGGTATAGTTTACATGCTATGTAGGTGGTGTTGTGTACATGTGATGTTGTGTACACATTGTGTAAATGGTGTTGTGTACATGTGGTGTTGTGTACATATCTGTGTAGGTGGTGCCATGTATATGTGGCACTATGTAAACATTGATCATGTGGTGTTGTATACAAGTGGTATTGTGTACATGTTGTACATGTGGTATTGTGTGCATGTCGTACATGTTTTATGTACATGTGGTATTGTGTAGTTGTGGTGTAGTGACATGCGTATTCATTGTGTTGTACTCTATGTACATATATGTATTGTGTTGTACACCGAGTGTAGGTGTATGTATTATATTGTATTGTACACAAGGTGTAGGTGTATGTGTTGTGTTGTACACTAGGTTCAGGTGTATGTGTTGTGTTTTACATTGGGTGTAGGTGTGTTTGTTGTGTTGTAGATCAGGTGTAGGTGTGTTTGTTTTGTTGTAGATCAGGTGTAGGTGTATGTGTTTTGTTGTACATTGAGTTTAGGTGTATGTGTTGTACGTGGGGTGTAGGTGTATGTGTTTTATGTCAGATGTAGGTGCATATATTGCATGGTGTTGTATAATGTGTGTGATTTTATGTGTGTTGTGTACACTATGTGTATGTGTATGTGATTAAAAAGAAGTGAAGGCACTAGGTTCTTGCCAAGTGTTGCAACTGATCTAGTGTGTGTATGGAAAGAACAAAGTCAAAAGTGAATAATCGATTGAAGGATAAGTATAAGTGTTTTATTTTAGTTTTAACTATGCATTTGATATATGATTTTGATTTATGATGGTTGTGTTTTCAGCTCACTACATGTGATATGCTTATATATGATGATTTGATCGAAGTGTTAGTTTGACTTAATGTGATAGGAAGTAAAAAAAATTACATGTGTACCTTATTAACGAGTTACCAATGAGGTATGATTTAAATTTATTTCAATTCATTTTGAATCTGATGACAATTATGTTCTTTGAACATGAAATCATGGGAAATGCCTAGTTTGGGTGGTTGGAATGCCTGCTAGAGAATATTAGTAGCAATAGTGAAAGGAATTGGAATAGGTAGCAGTAAGTTGGTAAAGCACTTCAAGAGAGGGGCCATAGTGGAACATGTTAGTGCCTAAATCTACCTTAGGCTGAGAAAGGTAGGATCTAGGGTAACATCAAACCATGCTTAACCTGGTAGCTAGCCCTACCAGGTTGGGAGAGGGCTCTTTCCTTGTCAATCTCAGCAAAATATGATTAGTGAAGCTTGATATGACTTGATGTGAAGACTGATTTTAGGCTAGGTATGTGTTCAAAAGAGTTTGATTAAATTTTATGATGCTTGTTGGCTCAGATGTAAAGGCATATTTTGGGTCTGGGGAATGAGGCTCAGTTTTGCAGAGATCTCAATGGGGCAAGGTAGGAAATTGATTTGATACTTCAAATTGAAAGAAATGGAGAGCTTTAGACAGATGAGGAGTTGAGGAGGGAAATAAAACCTCAGGGATCCTCTTCAAACAGCTGAAAACATAAATAACCAAGCAAACCCTAGGTGGAGCACTGCAAATTTCTATGGATTCTACCTTTATCCTTGTTTGTTTTAGTTAAGATGAAGCAAGAGAGAGAATGGCATACATAAAACACATATAAACTAACATTTACAAAAGGAAACACAATAGCAAATAAAAATTCCACATGAATCCCATAGAGTGCTACAAACCTTGGTCTATTCCTTAGCTAAAACTGTTGAAAAATGCACACAATGAAGCTCCAAGCTTTCTCAAAAGTCCAACCTCTGCTAATGACTAAAAAATCACAAGATATAGGCAAGAAACAACTCATCCTAGCCTCTAGGGGTTGAGCTCATAAGTTTAGGAGCTATTCCAACAAATTCTAAACTAAGAACTAAAAATTAGGTAGTGGAACAACTTGCCTCTAAAAACTAGGGAACTGATTCATTCAGTTGCAAACTGACTTTTCATGGATGAATCTACCTCTATGAGTGAAAATTTAGCATAATTACATCAAGATCCATCAAATTAAATTAAATTACATCATGATTTTGACATTTAGAAGAATAAAAGTCAAATTGTCAAGAAACTAGGTGAAAAATAGAGTATTTTTGGTCAAACTTGAGCAAAATTTCCCCAATGTGTCGTGCTGATTTCCCTATGTGTAGCACCTTTTTGCAGCTGATTTTGGAGGCCATCTCAGTGTCCAAATTTTCTCCAAGTGGGCGTGTTGGAAAGGTGTGCCTATCTACTTTCTAGAACAAGTGGAATTGTTGAATGTGGCCTCCATTTGCCCCTCCAAAACTGAGTTCTCCCAACACAGTTTCCTGTGTCTCCAAAAAGGGGCAGAAAGGTCATTTTTGAGGTATTTTTGACCTTTTTGGAAGCTCAAAACCTGTCAAACTTTCTTGGCCATTTGTGGGCATGCATATTTTTTCATGAAAAATCCAAAAATGTTGAGTTTTCCTCAAAAGGAGGTCCCCATCAAAAGCGAGCCCCAGCTGGCGCGACGCATTGGGTAGAAAAACTTATTTTTTGGCCCAAAAATTCCAAAATTGCAAAAAGTGTCCCAATTTTTTTGAAATTTGGGCTTAGTGTCCTCCATGAAGTGCTATGTTGGGCCAAGGAAGCCTGAACCAATATCTAAAGTCTATCTTGCTCTTTTCGCCTCCTTGGTGTCTTCTTCAACTTGGCCTTCAAGTTTTTTATTCTTGCCTTGCAACTTTGGTTTCTTGCCAAGTAATGGTAGGCCATGTGCCTCAACATAGTTTTTTCATTTTTGGCCTTCTCTAGCATCCTTTCCCAAGTGCAAGTTTGTTCTCTCAAGCCAAGATTCTCGGTCATGTTCAATCTCTTGCTCATACACATGATCACTGTCTCTTTCCATTGTTTTCCTTTGGTTTTGAAAAATGTAGTTGTATATGGATGGTTTTGTGGATAACAGTGTGAAAATATAGTGGGGGAATGAAATGGGTAGAGTGTATGGAAGAGAGTGTAAAAATTTATGTGTGAACAGAGTTAGGGATGGGAGTAAGAGTTTTAGGGATGTGAGTAGGGTTTGGGGAGTGTAGCGTTTGGGAAATTATATGTGGAGAATGGGATTAAGGGGAAATATATGAGGGGAGTGGGATTAAGGGGATAGGGTATACAACCATTAGTGCAATGAAGAAAACTAGGGTTTGACCCTAGAAGCTAGGGTTTCAAGGTTTTGGGGATAGGGGAGTAGGATGAGTGGAAATGAGAGGGGAAATGGGAAATGAAAGTGAAGGGGATGTGAAAGTGGTAGAGGGGAATAAGACAGCAAAAAATGGAAATTTTACAAACCCTGGGTAGATTTTCAATGAAACTGTGCAAGGAGCTAGGGTTTTAATATTTCCCTATTAAATCACCAAGAGGACTGAGATAAACTCATGCATTGAGCATATTGGAGTGTGAACTTACTTGGGCAATGAGGAATTTACAATTTTGGGAGCTTTGGTGGAATATTTGAATGGATTTTAGGCTTTGTATCCCAATGTGCTGTGTTGCCCCAATGCGTAGCGCCAGTTATAAAATTACATTGTAAATCACTGCCCAATGCGTAGTGTCGGCTCAATGCATAGCACCTTTTTGCAAGAGAATTTTGGAGGCCTTCCTGGTGTCCAAATTGGTCATGGGATAGCTCTTGGAAATCGTATTGAGTCTACTTTCCAACCCAACTAGAATTTTTCAAGTTGGAGTTCATTTGCCTTGTCAAAAATCAAATCTCCCAAGACTGGTCAAAATGTGCAAAATGAGGCTGCCTAAAGGCAGAGTGTTGTTTTAGTCAACGCTTGGAGGTCTTCCTCAACTCCAAATTGAGCTCATGATAGCTCATTGGAAAGCTATTTGTGTCTAGTTATCATTGGACTCATCAAGAAAGTAATTAGGCCAACCAAGCTAGGAGAAATCTTAAGTTTCCCAAGGTCACTTCAGAGGTGCATCAATTCTCTTGAGGAAACTGTATTTTTGACATTTCTCTAAAAACATGACACTTGTGTAAAAAGTGAAGAAGGGTTTTCTTCCTTGGCCTTTTGTGGAGAAAATGGTCTCTCATTTTTCCCAAATTCATATTTTATTGCTCAGAAACATCATTGGAGTAAAACCTATCCCAATGTGTGGAACAGGGGATTTGTTGAAATGAAGTGAAATGAAGGAGATAAGGGGATTCTAAATTCTTGAGAAAATTTTTGGAAGTAGGGAGGGATGTTAGGAAGTAGGGGAAAGTGGAATTTCAAGGATTGTGTGAGGGGAAGGGGTCAAAGAGGGAAAAACAAAGGCCTAGTCTAGAAAATTGTCAAGTTGTAGCAAGAAACTAAGGTTTGTGTGAAAATGAGGAATTTGGGGGATCTCAGTGATGGGAAGTGTTTAATAAGGTACATTAAGGATAGGGGAAGGTGTATGAACATCAAGATACAATTTTTTCTGATGATTTGACCATCCAAGAGAAATTACTTTCAAAACCCTAGGAGAGGGAAATGAACCTTACCTAGGCACAACTGAAGCATGAACAAGGTGTGAAATGACCCATTGGATCTTGACATGATGATGAAAACCCTTTGAATTATGGTACGATCAGCTGAATGGTGACATGGACTGACATTTGGACAACTTTGAAAGGAGTGAAAGAAAACCCTAGACCTAATACCTAGTGACCAAATTTTACTTGAATATTTACTGAAATGACAAAATTTGACCTTGACACCTTAAAATCACTTTGTAAGAGCATTTTTGATCATTGGAGGAAGGCTGCAAAGACTAACACTAACATTGGCTCCAATGGGGATGGTAGCTCCTTGGAGGTGGCAAGAACGACATATCTTTGAGAGAGTAGACCAGTGCCTTATCCATTAGGCAATGGAGTCAAAAAATCAAGCTGAAATGCATGACTGAAGGTTGATGACTTGATGACACAAACTAACTCTCACTCAACTAAAAATTTACTTGATACTTAAACACAACTGACAAACTGGAAATGATGCTCAAAGTAGATCTTATTCATCAAAACATACTCTAATTGTTTCATGCATCACTTGATCAAGTGAAATGAAACAACCAATGCAACCAAGTAAGTATTCCATCTATTGTTTGAATTATCTGCAAGTGCTTGCTTATGAACAACAAGAGAGAACTACTGAAAGGAAACTCCCAAGACAACTTGGAAACAGATCTGTTGAATGATATGGATTCTCTATCCGCCTCCAAAAACACCATATAAGGATCTTGAAGTTCATGCACATTATGGTCCTCATCCAATGGATTACTTCTCTTCTCTTCATACCATGAATGCAAACTTTGATCTGAGATTTGTGACGAGACTCCTAGTAAAAATAACAAAGAAACTGGCTGCTGGATCAAACTTGTCTCAATAATTTTGTCAAGCTCACAGATAGGAGAAGTTCTTTGACTATAGACATTATCCAACACATCAACTATTGGATTGTAAAAAACTTGAAAATATTTTTGCAACCCATTTTCTATTTTTTCCGATCAGATTACATGATTTCCTACAGGCTGCTTATCCTTTACTGAAAATGTACTATGCAAATTTTCCTTCAAAATAGAAAGGTATAGAATCATCTTACATCATTTGATCATATGTGCCAGCTTCTAAGTCTTCATCTGCAACTTGACAATCAATGGCATTCAGAGGCTGCAAATCTAGATAAGAGAAGTCTTGAACAAGGTTTTCATTGCCCTCAAGATGGTCCAAATCAAGACTTCTGAACAGTTGATTTTTGGTTGCATGAATGTTGTTTCTGATGAACTGAAATGAAGCAAAACAAAAAGGCAAAGACCCTTCACTTCAAAATTTTCTGCACTTTCCTCATCACTGTCATAGCTGATATGCATTGGTTGATCACTGTACTCAAGCTGCTGAAAGTGAACTTCCTCCTTCCACAAACTAGTTGATGATTTGTCTGCAAGATTAGCTTCTATTTGGAGAACATAATCATCATCATACTGATCAAACTGAGGCAAATTGTTAGTATAAAACACATCATCAAGCATACATGTCATATCAACACATCTCTCTTCTCCAAGATGATCTATAAGAGAATCATTATCAAATCTATGACAACTAGGAAAAGAAAGAAGATGTTTTGGATCAACAATTTGTTCTTCTTCAGTCAGTAAGCCATGGGCTTGAACATTATACTCATTCCTTGTGATGATCCTTTGCATCATCTCTTCCACTGCACTTACCAAAATGTCAAGCTTTCTCTAGAGATGTCGATTCCTCCAGATCTGTGTTTTTCATCTCTTCTTCCTTCAACTTTTCCCTTCAGATCAGCAAATGAGCCTCTACATCTACTACACTATTTTGCATCTCTTCAACTATTGGAAGGTTCCTTTCCCTCAGCTGAAACTCCATTTCCGGATCAAAGGCACATAAGTAGTGCAAGAGAGCGGATCCAAGAGGAGGTCTTATATTAACAGGCATCAAATAATAAACTTGGTTAAATCTGGCAGAAAATTGTTCTACTATCTCCCCTGGTTGTCTTTTTAGCTAGTTATACTCTTCTATAATCAAGAAAGGGTTCTTCCTAACCACCCACCTATCAAGGAAAACTTTGACGAACTATTGGTAATCTGAGATGCTCGCATCAAGAAAGGTTTTGAACTAAATCTTGACTTTGCCTTTCAAAGAAAGAGCAAAAAGACTAATACTAACATCTTCTTCATCAACTTCAAAAAGGTTAAGAAAGGACTCAAAATTCAATACATGTCTCTCAACAGTGATATTGTTGTGTTCACCATCAAATCTTGGTAGATATAGGTCATGATTTTTAGGGAAAACATGGGATATAGGAGGTAAAATCAGAGGCTTGTATCGATCTGGAATTTTACAAGGTAGTGGGGTATGTATAGAAGCTGTAGAACCAGCCTTGGTCTCTTGAGGCTCATTAGTTTGAAGACGGTCATAACAAGATTCAGAAAAAGGGTTTTGATCAAGCTCAAAGGCATGCAAATCCTTGGTATTTACAATCTTCAAAGGGAAGGAATCAAATGCAGGCCGAGGATCTCTTATCAAACATAGTATACTTTGCAAAGCCTTCTTGACATTCTTGGGAAAAGGGAAGAAATAATTTATAACAAAGAACAAAATGTCTTGGATGAAATTCCAACTTGAATACCTGATTTGTCCATATTGTCCTTTCATGTTTTTGTTGGTCAGATTCATCCTCCAATGGAGTCTTTGGATCTAATCTCAAAAATGATTTGGGATCGCCAGGTGAATGATTTCAGCCTTGCTATGTCTAATCGTCATCCACCATCAACAATCAGATCTAACTTGATACATGTACCGGGGAAGTTTTCAAGTAAGATGTTTAGCTTATAAGACTAGACCGAAGATTGACTGAAACAACTTTTATCTACTTATGCACTCGCAAAGCAATGTGCAGTTCAAAGGCTTCCTGGCATAACTTCAGGGTCCGTCTATAGTTTATAAAGCAAGAACACTAACAAACAAATAAGATTTTCTTCCCCAGTATGGTTGCCACGATGTTAGTGCCTAAATCTACCTCAGGCTGAGAAAGGTAGGATCTAGGGTAACATCAAACCACGCTTAACTTGGTAGCTAGCCCTACCAGGTCGGGAGAGGACTCTCTCCTTATCAATCTCAGCAAAATATGATCAATGAGGCTTGAGATGACTTAATGTGAAGACTGATTTTAGGCTAGGTATGTGTGCAAAAGAGTTTGATTAAATTTGATGATGTTTGTTGGCTCAAATGGAAAGGCAGATTTTGGGTCTAGGGAATGAGGCTCCGTTTTGCAGAGATCTTAATGGGGCAAGGTAGGAAATTTATTTGATACTTCAAATTGAAAGAAATGGAGAGCTTTAGACAGATGAGGAGTTGAAAAGGGCAAGAAAACCTCAGGGATCCTCTTCAAACAGCTAAAACCATAAATAACTAAGCAAACCCTAGGTGGAGCACTGCAAATTTCAATGGATTCTACCTTTATCCTTGTTTGTTTTAGTTAAGATGAAGCAAGAGAGAGAATGGCATACATAAAACACATATAAACTTAAATTTATAGAAGGAAACACAATATCAAAACAAAATGCCACATGAATCCCATAGAGTGCTGCAAACCCTGGTCTATTCCTTAGCCAAAATTACTGAAAAATGTACACAATGAAGCTCCAAGCTTTCTCAAAACTCCAACCTCTGCTAATGACTAAAAAATCACAAGATATAGGTAAAAAAAACTCATCCTAGCCTCTAGGGGTTGAGCACATAAGTTTAGGAGCTGTTCCAACAAATTCTAAGCTGAGAACTAAAAATTAGGTAATGGAACAGCTTGCCTCCAAAAACTAGGGAACTAATTCATTTAGTTGCAAACCACCTTTTCATGGATGAATCTACCTCTACGAGTGAAATTTAGCATAATTACATCAAGATCCATCAAATTACATTAAATTACATCATGATTTTGACATTTAGAATAAGAAAATTCAAATTGTCAAGAAAGTAGGTGAAAAATAGAGTATTTTTTGTCAAACTTGAGCAAAATTTCCCCAATGCGCCGCACTGATTTCCCTATGTGTGGAGCCATCTTGCAGCTGATTTTGGAAGCATTCTTGGTGTCCAAATTTGCTCCAAGTATGCTAGTTGGAAAGGTCTACCTGTCTACTTTCTAGAACAAGTATAATTTCTGAATTTGGCCTCCACTTGCCCCTCCAAAACTGAGTTCTCCCAACACTGCTTCCTATGTGTCCAAAAAGGGGCAGAAAGGTCATTTTTGAGGTGTTTTTGACCTTTTTGGAAGCTCAAAACTTGTCAAAATTTATTGGCCATTTGTGGGTATTCATATTTTTTCATGAAAATCCAAAAATTTTGAGTTTTCCTCAAAAGGAGGTCCCCATCAAAAGCGAGTGCCAGGTGGCACGATGCATCGGGCAGAAAAACCTATTTTTTGGCCCAAAAATTACAAAATTGCAAAAAGTGTCCCATTTTTTTTGAAATTTGGGTTGAGTGTCCTCCATTAAGTGTTGTGTTGGGCCAAGGAAGCCTCAGCCAAGGTCTGAAGTCTATCTTGCTCTTTTTGCCTCCTTGATGCCTTCTTCAACTTGGCCTTCAAGTTTCTGATTCTTGCCTTGCAACTTTGGTTTCTCGCCAAGTAATGGTAGGCCATGTGCCTCAACATAGTTTTCTCATTGTTGACCTTCTCTAGCATCCTTTCCCAAGTGCAAGTTTGTTCTCTCAAGCCAAGATTCCTGGTCATGTTCAATCTCTTGCTCATACCCATGATCACTGTCTCTTTCCATTGCTTTCCTTTGGTTTTGAAAAATGTAGTTGTATATGGATGGTTTTGTGGATAACAGTGTGAAAATATGGTGGAGAAATGAAATGGGTAGTGTATGGAAGAGAGTGTAAAAATGTATGTGTGAACAGAGTTAGGGATGGGAGTAAGAGTTTTAGGGATGTGAGTAGGGTTTGGGGAGTGTAGTGTTTGGGAAATTATATGTGGAGAATGGGATTAAGGAGAAAATGTATGAGGGGAGTGGGATTAAGGGAATAGGGTATACAACCATTAGTGCAATGAAGAAACATAGGGTTTGACCCTAGAAGCTAGGGTTTCAGGGTTTTGAGGATAGGGGAATAGGATGAGTCGAAATGAGAGGAGAAATGGGAAATGAAAGTGAAGGGGACGTGAAAGTGGTATAGGGGAATAAGACAAAAAAAATGGTAATTTTGCAAACCCTAGGTAGATTTTCAATGAAACTGTGCAAGGAGCTAGGGTTTTAAGATTTCCCTATTAAATCACCAAGAGGACTGAGACAAACTCATGCATTGAGCATATTGGAGTGTGAAATTACTTGGGAAATGAGGAATTTACAATTTTGGGAGCTTTGGTGGAATATTTGAATGGATTTTAGGCTTTGTATCCCAATGCCTCGTGCTGCCCCAATGCGTAGCGCTAGTTATAAAATTACACTATAAATCATTGCCCAATGCATAATGTCAGCTCAATGTGTAGCGCCTTTTTGCAGGAGACGTTTGGAGGCCTTCCTGGTGTTCAAATTGGGTGCAGGATAGTTTTTTGGAAATCTTATTGAGTCTACTTTCCAACTCAACTAGAATATTTCAATTTGGAGTTAATTTGCCCTGTCAAAAATCAAATCTCCCAAGACTGGTCAAAATGTGCAAAATGAGGCTGCCTAAAGGCAGAGTGCTGTTGCAGTCAACTTTTGGAGGTCTTCCGCATCACCAAATTGAGCTCATGATAGCTCATTGGAAAGCTATTTGTGTCTAGTTATCACGTGGCTCATCAAGTAAGTCATTAGGCCAAGCAAGCTAGGAGAAATCGTAATTTTCCCAAGGTCACTGTATTTTTGACATTTCTCTAAAACCATGACACTTGTGTAAAAAGTGAAGAAGTTTTTTCTTCCTTGGCCTATTGTGGACAAAAACCTCTCTCAGGTTTCCCAAATTCATCTTTTCTTGCTCAGAGACACCATCAGAGTAAAACCTATCCCAATGTGTGGAACAGGGGATTTGTCGAAATGAAGTGAAATGAAGGAGATAAGGAGCTTCTAAATTCTTGAGAAAATTTTGGGAAGTAGGGAGGGATGTTAGGAAGTAGGGGAAAGTGGAATTTGAAAGATTGAGTGAGGAGAAGGGGTCCAAAAGGGAAAAACACAGGCTTAGCCTAGAAAATTATCAAGTTGTAGCAAAAAACTAGGGTTTGTGCGAAAACGGGGAATTTGGGGGATCTCAGTGATGGGAAGTGTTTAATAAGGTACATTAAGGATAGGGGAAGATGTATGAACATCGTGATACAAGTTTTTCTGATGATTTGACCATCCAAGAGAAATTACCTTCAAAACCCTAGGAGAGGGAAATGAACCTTACCTAGGCACAACTGAAGCATGAACAAGGTGTAAATTGACCCATTGGAACTTGAAATGATGATGAAAACCCTCTGAATGATGGTACACTCAACTGAATGGTGCCATGGACCGACATTTGGACAAATTTGAAAGGAGTGAAAGCAAACCCTAGACCTAATACCTAGTGACCAAATTTTACTTGAGGACTCACTGAAATGACAAAATTTGACCTTGACACCTTAAAATCACTTTGTAAGAGCATGTTTGATCACTGGGGGAAGGATGCAAAGACTGACACTAACATAACACTGGTACCTAATAGTGTCCATTGATCTTCATGTGTATGCTATGACCGGTATGATGGTTTTGAGGTAGGCATATGCCTTGGTTTTTGGATCTTCTGATGTGATGAAACATTTCAAAGGGATGGAGCACTCGGAAAATGGGACACTAGGGAACTTGGAAGGTGAGTGATTGTATGGAATGGGGTGACTGGATTTCCCTGGGACCTATGTAGAGAGAAGGGAAGGTTGAGGAATGGGTTTTTTTCTCATTAACATTACCAGATGGAATCATATGCACATTGCACGTGTTCCATGAAACAATGAGTTGGTAATTGTTCATTGAGGAAACAGGTAGTCAAGGATCATAACATTGGATATTGGATGCATAATTTTGTTTTGATAGTGGATTCTAGAATTCTTGGGAAGGAGGTGAATCATGGAACTACTTTTGAGGGTGGAGGTGTGAGCCTCTAGATTCCCTTGTTGTGGATGTAGACAACTATCCTTTTATTTGTTGGTTACAGAAAAGGTAGGTATGCATATATGTGTATATTATTGTAAATACTATAATGAGATAGATTATAATGCTCCATGGAAAGTATGTTTTGTTTTTAGTGGTCATACTAGTCATAGGTGTCATAACACATTGAGGAAGGTTTTCCCCTAAGGGGGAGGGGTTTGTAATAGTCCCGGGTTAAAAATTCATGTAATAAAGTTAATAAAGAAAAATTAGACCAAGGTCATGGGACACATATTCCAAGATGAATGTTGGGAAAAACATCCTAGTGGGTGTTCATTTGGTTTATTATGGATAAGGAAAATTGACAAAGGCATTGGCAAAGAAAAGAGGCAGTAATTGATATTTTATTTATGAAAATAGGAGAAAAGGGAGATGAAAGGTCATAGGCTTGCATGAGGAGGAAAATTGAAGGAAAAATAGAGGAAAATGAAGAAAATAGAGGCCTAAATGATAAAAATGCTTATGAGGATTAGTTCATAGTATTTTGATAGTTTTAGCTTGGATTTATCTCTATTCTCTCATACTATTACACACTTAGAGAATTCTTGGAGTAATCTAGCAATGAGGAAAGAAAGAAAAGGAAAGAAAAGGAAGGACAAGGAAAGCGAGGGACAAGAAAGGAAAAGTTGGATTAGGTAGCTTCAATAGGAATACTTGCAGGTAAGAGGCTGCATGTAGTGGGACATAATTCTATTTTTGGAGGGTTAAGAGGCCTAGCAAGGAATTGGTCCAGAGTCACACTAGCTAATAACAATAACATGAAGGAACATGCTTTATAGAAGAGGATAGTGCAACTATTTAAGATTTTTGAGGCCAATTTTTAGGGCTAGTGCACTATTGTATAGGTGACCTTACGAGGGTCGAGGTACCTCAAATAAAAGTTATAGGACTGTGACCTAGAAGGGAAGAATGCAACTGTTATTTAAGGTATGTTGCGTTTGATGCTTGCTAGGTGATGAGGTCCCATTGGACATATTTTGTAGCAGTTTGTGTATAGTGTGGAGGGCTAAAAGGTATATACTCATTATTCCCTAAGTACAATACCTTCTAAAGGACAACAAGGTTGTTAGGAGGGCAGGGTGTTTGGAGCTCTAAGGGTTGACCTTTGAAGGAAGCATGGTATCCTAGAGGGCCAGTTGTTGAGCCCTAGTTCATTGAGTCATAGAGGTCATATTTAGTGATAAAAGCACAACATCCAAAGCCCTATGTCTGGCCATCATTAGAGCAACAACGAGGCTAGTAGTGGAAAGATGCAAATACCATATGTGTTGGACTCTTTGAATTAGCTAAAGGGAATATTTGTTCGAGTCTAAGTTCAATCACCTAAAGGAACATAGATCATTGATAGTGGTATATTTTTTAGCTACAAAGGGGAAGTCAAAGGACCACTATATATGTTCAAGATTTGTGGGCTGAAAGGGGCTATGGAGCACTACATTAGCTAGTAGGTTAGTTGTACTTTGTTAAGGGTAGATTAGTCATCATCAATATTTTATACCAAGCCCTAGATTTATTTTCTTGTATCATGGATGATTTTGAGGGCGATGATATCTAGTACGAAATCCCTAATATTTTTGTGTTAAGGATTTGTAATATAACAAATTTGGGTTGAAAATTTGTCTTGTGTACTTGTTGATCCATTGTATGATGCTTTCCATTGTAAAAAGTAGAATCAATGTGAAAAATCAACATGGTATCAGAACTACTTTGAAGGACAAGTGAATCAAAGTGTCGTGGAAAATAAACATGGTATTGGAGCTACTTTGAAGGACTAGTGAATTAAAGTGTAGACAATGTACAACTCAAGAGGGCATTGGTTCCATTATTGTGTAAGGAATAATAGAAATGATGAATTTGTCGATTGATCTGTGATATGAGGATAGGTCGAATGGGTTGAATAACTATAGTCCTTTGAAGGAAAGGATCAAGTTGGTCTTGATGGTGAACAAGATCTAGGAATTTTCCAACAAGGAGATCAAGAAACCAACTAACCCCAAGGAGCAGGAAGTGTACAAGGAGTTGGATATGAAGTTGAATTTGATCATCCTAGATGGTGTGTGAAGGATTATTTGACACCTCATATATGACGTAAGATATTTTCCCATGAGATGTGGAAATATATTTAGGATCTGTTCTAGAACAAGAATGAGAACCATCTATTGGTATTGAAGGAAAAGTTGAAGAGAACAAAGATGTTAGATGGAGAAGAAGTGACACCATATCTTATGATGTTCTCTCAAGTTTGAGATGAGATTCCCACCATCGATGATACTATTACAGATTATGAGATGGTGTGGATTTCTTTGAAAGGGTTCATTGAGGAATTGAAAAACTTCATCGAAGGGATCATCACTCAGGGGAAGTTTCCTAATTGGAACAAGTTGTGGAATGACTTCATTCAGGAGGAAATACAAGACAGGAATGAGAACCATCTAGATGTGGAAAGATCATTAGGAACTATTCTATAACAAGAATGAGAACCATCTATTGGTATTGAAGGATAAGTTGAAGAGCACGAAGATGTTGGATGGAGAAGGAGTGACACCATATCTTATGAGGTTGTCTCAAGTTTGAGATGATCTTTCCACCATCGATGAGACTATTACAGATTATGAGATTGTTGGGTTGTGTTATATTCCTTCCATGACTAGCCCACGTAGTTAACTGGGGGATTAGAAGGGAGGAAGAGCCCCCCTTCATTGCACCAATTACATAGCAGGGGGAGTCACAGGCGATTTGAGAAGTGCAGGTAACCCCGTTTGGACCCTATGTTAGGTTGGGTGGACCTACCTATGGTTGTGTGCATGATTTTCGCACATGTTTTTGGACGTGATGGTTTTCAGTCCATTGTTTTGGACGTGATGGTTTTTCGGTCCATGGTATTGGATGCTTCAGCATGTATAAATATGCATTGTAACATTGAAAGGAACGTAATAAAAAAATAACGTTGGTAGTCTCGGTTTTGGGATTTAGGGGAAAATATCTGTGTGTATGTGTTTTATGTGTTATGCTCTCACATTGTTTATTTTATGTGTTCTATAATTTGTATGTAGGTAATTTTTGTACGGGGTTAAAACTTACATTTGGTATCATAGCTATTTTGGCTTAAAGGGGATGCCTTTGTTGCTGAGGGGTTTCACTTGGGCCTGTGGTAGACCCAGTTCAGTGGGAGATCTGTGAGATTGATTTTGGTGGTGAGAGAAGATGGCAAGCAGTGGAAATATAGAAATCGAGAAATTTAATGGTCAAATTTTTGAGTTGTGGAAACTCAAGATGGAGGATTTGTTGGTGGATAAAGATCAGTGGATCACGGTAGATATGGGTACTAAACCAACGAGAGTGTTCAATGAAGAATGGAAGAAGTTGGATCGAAAGGCAAAGTGCACAATACAATTATGTGTCTCAGATTTAGTATTTCTAAATGTATCAGGGGAAGATATGGCGAAGGCTTTGTGGGACAAGTTAGGGACTTTGTACCAATCTAAGTCTCTAGTGAATAAATTGTTCCTACGGAAAAGTTGTGTAAGCTCAGGATGAAAGATGTAGACTTAGTGACAGAGCATCTGAATGCCTTTAATACTATGGTAAGTCAGTTATCATTTATTGATGTCAAAATTTCAGATGAAGATAAGTGCATTAGTTTGTTGTGTTCTCTACCAGATTCGTGGGATAGTCTAGTTATTGCAATAGGTAGCAATGCAATTGCCTTGTATTTTGATGAAATAGTCTCATCCCTACCGATGAAGGAGACGAGACAGAAAAATATGGAGAGCCAGAATGGTGATGCCTTGTTTGTACAAGGAAGGTCTTAGAATGGAAACAAAAATAATTCATCGAGTGGGAGATCTAAATCTCTAGGATAACTTGTAAAGGTGGTGTGCTGGAAATGTGGAAAGGAAGGGCACTACAAAATGGACTGTAAATCTAAAGCTCTTGACGAAGGAAAGGGATCTGATGATGCTCCTTCTGCGGAGGCAAAAACCACCTCAGATGAAGGTGGGGATGTGTACTTGGCTTCTTCAACTACACATGTATATCATGAGGCATGGTTGATTGAATCAGGTGCATCATTTCACTTCACTCCCCATAGAGAGTGGTTCTATGAGTACGAGAAATATGATGGTGGTGATGTCTTCTTGGGGGATGATAGGAAGGCTAGAATTGTTGTTCGTGGAAAAGTAAAGTTGAATTTGCAAGGTGGAATGGTTAGAACACTTCTGGGTGTTTTACATATTCTTGCATTAGCTAGAAATCTGATTTCTGTAAGCAAGCTAGATGATGTAGGTGTAAAAATAGTGTTCAAGAAGGATACATGCAAGATGGTTCAGGGGGCACTAGTATTGATGCGGGGAGTTTAAATTGGAACTAGTGGTCTCTAGAGAGAAGACCATGCTGTGGCATCAAAGGCTTGGGCATATTGGAGAGAAGGGCCTTCGAATACTTCATGGTAAAGGTATGGTAGAAGGTATGAGTAATAGCTCTTTGGATTTTGATTTTTGTGAAAATTGTGTATATGGGTAGCAGAATCGGGTGAGTTTCCCCTCTGGTAGTAATAGGTTGAAACAGATATTAGAGCTTGTGCACAGTGATGTGTTTGGACCTGTGAAGGTTCAATCATTGGGTAGGTATGTGTACTATGTATCATTTGTAAATGACTTCTCAAGGAATACATGGATATATTTCCTTAAGAAGAAATATAAAGTCTTTGATAGGTTTAAATAATTTAAGGCTCTGGTGGAAAACTAGACAGAGAAGAAGATAAAGGTGTTGAGGACAGATAATGGGGGAGAGTTTTGGCAGTAAGGAATTTGAAGAATTCTGTAATAAGTGTGGTATAACATGGCAGAAGACTACTCCATATACACCTCAACAAAATGGAGTTGCAGTAAGAATGAACAAGATGTTGATGGAAAGGGCAAGAAGCATGCTCAGTGGTGCCGGGTTAGGACAAGAATTCTGGGTAGAGGTGGTGGAGACAACATGTTACCTAGTCAACAGATCACCCTCATCAATGTTGGAGAATAAGACTCCACAAGAGGTATGGACTGGTAAGAAACCCTCTCTTTCACATCCGATGGTATTTGGATGTGATGCATATGTACATGTTCCAAAGGAGAAACAAACCAAGTTGGATAATAAATCTGAAAATTGCATCTTTATTGGGTATAAGGATGGCTTAAAGGTTATAAGCTTTGGAACCCAATAACAAGGAAGGTTGTGTACAACTAAGATGTGGTGTTCAAAAAGGTGAAAGATGTTAGTAAACATGAAGTCCAACCAAAGGAACCTGAGAAGATAGAGTTTGAGCTAAAGGAGGAAGAATCAGACTCTACAATAGAGGAGGAATTAGAAGATGAAGAGCCACAAATTCTGGGTGTGAGAAGATTAGTTCGAGAAAGAAGGTGGCCAGAAAGGTATAGTCCATCTACTTTCTGTTCAAATTTTTCTTTATCTATTACTGCTGATGATCCCTGAACTGTGAAGAAAGCAGTAGATTCAGAGGATGGAAAACTCTGGAAAGAAGCCATGGTTGATGAAATGGCATCTTTGCACAAAAATGAGGCTTGGGATTCGGTGGAGTTTCTGGCTGGAAGGAAACCCATTGGTAGCAAATGGGTGTTTAAGAAGAAGAGAAATGCAGAAGGAAAGGTGGAGAAATACAAATCTTGGTTGGTAGCAAAAGGTTATTCCCAGGTGTTGGGAATTGATTTTGGTGATATTTTTGTTGCCAAGGTAACTTCTATTAGATTACTTTTATATGTTGTTGTTGATTTTGATTTTTAGGTAGAACAAATGGATGTGAAGACAACATTTCCTCACGGGGTTCTGGAAGAGGAGATCTACATGAAGCAACCTGAAGGCTTTGCTGTGAAGGGTAAGAAAGAACTGGTATGCAAGTTAAAGAAGTCTCTATATGGGTTAAAACAATCACCAAGGATGTGGTATCAGAAATTTGATACATTTATATGGGGACTTGGCTTCACCAGAAGCAAAGAAAACAATGTGTGTATTTTAAATTAATTGGTGACCGTGTTATTTTTCTAGTCTTGTTTTTGGATGATATGTTGCTGGTTCGAAATGACAAAGAAATTATCCAGGATTTGAAGACCCATTTGTCCTCCAAATTAGACATGAAAGATCTTGGTGTTGCAAACTATATTTTGGGCATGGAAATTAAA
Source organism: Pinus taeda (assembly GCA_000404065.3). NCBI lineage: Eukaryota > Viridiplantae > Streptophyta > Pinopsida > Pinales > Pinaceae > Pinus > Pinus taeda. Next base: position 78,237 of record APFE030764448.1, read on the forward strand.
AGAGATCAGTCAAAGAGGAAGCTCTGGTTAAAGTAGAGGAAGTATGTCGAGACAATGTTGCAAAGGTTTAATATGCAGGATAGTAAACTAGTGAAGGTTCCTATTTCTGTAGGTGTAAAGTTATCTGCTGAACAATGTCCCAAGACAAAAGAATAGGAAGAGGACATGTCCTATGTTCCATATGCATGCACAGTTGGTAACCTGATGTATGCAATGGTTTGTACTAGACTAGACATTGCACATGCAGTGCGAGTATTGAGCACGTTTATGTCAAAAGCAAGGAATGAGCACTGGACAACAGTGAAGCAGGTTTTCAGGTATTTGTGTGGCACTAGTGATTATGGTTTGTGCTACCAAGGAAGACCAAGATTGGATAGAGTGTTGGATATTCATGGTTTTGTTGATGCAGACTGAGCTAGAGATCTGGATCAGAGAATATCTACAAGTGGGTATGTGTTTAACCTATTTGGAGGTGCAGTCAGTTGGATGAGTAAGAAACAATTCGTAGTGGCACTATCAACTATAGAGGCATAATACATGGCAACCACTCATGCAAGCAAGAAAGCAGTTTGGTTGTAGAGATTATGTTCAAATATGGGGTTAGTACAGGGAGCTATAATGATCCGAATCAGATCCATAAACGATTGACAAAGCACCTTGACTATATCGGGATGAAACAAATCCTTAATGAAATCCAAAACAGCATAAAAAACCCCCTGAACTAGTGGCCATGGTAGTCGGCGTGAGATGATGAGGACCTCGGTCATAGTGCACTAACCGAGGCCCATGGAGACTGCGCAGGCGGCCAAAATAGCCCCTGGGAGCCCCGAATCGAGAAAAGGAGGCGATTTTGATGCACAATTAGTGCTAATCGTGCATCGCTAGGTGAACAGAGCTGAAATGGGGAGCCTTAGGCACTTGGTCACGTTGGGAGCTAGAGGATCGCGAGCGGAAAAAGGTGAAAAGCACCAATGTACGATGGTGGGACCCACGGCCTGGAAACTGGCGGTTTGATCGGGACACCCTTGAATGGTAAGTAGTTTTGGAGAAAAGGAAGCGATCACAATCAGCGATCGACGTGTGGCAGCGGAGGTGAGAGAAAAACCATCGTGATCATGTGTTAATGGTCGAGCAAGTTATCCGTGCTCGACGTGCGTATGGCGTTGGATTTGGAGGAGCCCAATTTAGACGACTGAGATTGCACCCAATGGAAAGAAGTGGAATCGATAGGGAAATAAGCTACGACTTAAAATGGATTTGGAATCCGTTAACCACCACAGTGGAGGAAGAGCGTATTCGCGACATAACCAGAGGAACAAGCCAATGAAACATGCTGGCACCAGTTAGACGGAGACACGTGGCACTCCCTGAGCATTGATGTTGACACTGAACAGGGAACTCCAAGCACAACTGTAGGAGGAGAATCGGCGCAGGCGGGAGAGGAACTGAACATGCATAGGATCAACTGGTTAAAGCCATGAATAGAGACAGTCGAAAAAGGAGAGGAGAATTTGGGAGAAGAATCCGAGCGACCAGAGAGACAGTGAACAACGAACCCTGAGAGGAGGACTGAACACAGAGAGCAGTAAAGCCAAGTAGAGGAGATAGATGGCCGAGCTAACCATAGGCAGCATCGAGCACCAGAGAGCTTGAAGATTCAAGCCTTCCCATAGAGGGATCTGCTTGGATTGAGCACCACAGTTGGCTCTTTCCACTGTAGACCAAAGGTCACAGAGCTGGTAGGAAGAAAAATAGTCTGTGAACTCTGAGTGGCTTGAAAAATCCAAGAACCACCCTGCCAAGCAAAATCTGCTATCAGGAGAACTCATATTGAGTCCCTGCATTGTAATTTCTTTTTTGTAAGACACAATAAAACCAGGCCACCACTAAAGCTAGACTAGAGATGTAGCCTTGGAGAATAGGGTGAACTCCTTATTAAAAACTATTTGTGTCTAGTATTTCTTACTATATTTCTCTGTTGTCTTTCCATTTAAAATCTTTGTGTATTGGCAATCTGATCGATCCATTATTTCAATAACACAGAACACACACCAACACATGAGTCTGTAATACCTTTCGTTTAATTAATCTTCAACTGAGGTCACTGATAGGGTGATTATTGGATCAAGTGGTATCAGAGCTTTAGGCTATAAGGTTAGACAAGCTTGTGTTGGTTTAGCTGTGAATGATCACTAGATCAAAGCTCAAATTAGGAGGAGAGTTGGTGGAAACTAATCCTAAAATTGGGAGAGTCTATTCTCGGAAGACAATGTTAGAAGAAGGTTCTATAGGGCCAGACCGTCAATTCATAGAAAATTTCCTAGCTATAAAGTCTATGGTAGAAGAAATGTATAGGGACTTTAGAAAGCACAAGGATGAAGCTTCATCAGGCTCTAAACAATAAAAAGAAGAAGATGAATCTCATTCTCATGACCACCCAAAGGGAAAGGGAAAAGAAGAAAGCTTTCTTACACCTCCTAGTAGCCCTCTGCATAATAAGAAAGCATCTTTGATTAAACTGGATGTCAAATTTGATTTTCCTATATATGATGGAGAGATAAATGCTGAAAATTTGGACAATTGGATTAGACAAATTGATGTGTATTGCAGAGTAGAGAACATAGACTCAAACAAGAGTAAGATTTAGCTGACAAGCCTACGCCTAGGAAGCACTTCCTTGGTTTGGTGGGAAGGCAGAACCCAAGCTGATATGATAAAGCATGGTAAGACCATCTCTGTATGGAGTGAATTTTTTGCTGCCATAAAAAAGTAGTTCTATCCATTGGCCTACATGCAACAAGCCATGATGAGTTGGCAAACTCTTCGGCAGTTGAAAGGGAAAAGTGTGCAAGGGTATACTCAAGAATTCAGAA
>APFE030764448.1:101253-136250 GCA_000404065.3 Pinus taeda
TGGCCCATAGGATTCACTTAAATAAAACCTATTCTTGAAAATGGGCGAATGGAAGGTTGTAACTCTTAATTTCAAGGGGTAAATTTACCTTTTTTACCCTCTCCCTTAAAATACGGTGGGCTATTTGAGATGATTTGTAAAAATGTACTATGATACAAAATATTCACCCACTAAAAATTTAAAATCCCTTAATTTCGCCAAAGGGCAAACATTCACCCCTAGAATCACCCCTATTTCGTATTGTAGGTGAGGTTTGGGGCTACCTTCCCTTAGTTGTGAGGGAGGGCACTCCCTCAATTTTACCTTTACCTTTATTTAGCTCTCCCTCTTGGTGATTAATTGATTATTCAATGTTCACTGGGGCAGTTGTGGGAGGCTAAGGCTTCCCTTGGTTGATTCCAGTACTCCTTCTCCTCTTGAAACATAAGGAATGTTACTTGGGCTAACTCCCTTTGATCTTGACAGATTTGCTAAGGGCTACCAAGGTGGTAGCCACATCTTGTTCAATGTTGCCTTATGAAAGGCTTACTTGCTCTTCTTGTTTTCTCTTCTTTTGAGTCCTAAAAGGTTCCAAAATATTTTCCTTCTTATGATCTAGTTTTTCCTCTCTCCTCTTTTCTTCAACTTCTTATCTCTTCTCTTCCTCCTTCTCCTATCTAGAATTTTCTTCAATAAAGATAGGTTTTATGGCCTCTTCATGTTCTAAAAATGTTTGGGTTTGAATTTCAATGAAGGCCTCCCTGTCCACATCTACATATTTTTCCCATTACATAGGGCTCTTGATATGACTCAGAGCATCCATGACTATGAGCCTTATGATTTCATGATGAGAAATAAATTGATGCTTCCCTTCTCTCACTCTTTGGCTAATTTCCACTATGGAACAAAGAAGGAAATGGGGAATACTATGTCTGCTTGGGATAGGCAATTTAGTCTATAACCACAGCTCATAAAGTAGACTAAACTAATAAGCATAAACAACACTAAGCCTCCCCTCAGAATATATGTCTTTTAATACATTGTAAGCTACTTCATCCCATGGGTAAGGTACGCTTTCCCTTCTAACTCTATTATTATCCTCATTAGTTTTTATTTAGGGAGAAAGATATTATTTTTAGATGTGATGGCTTATGTTATATCCTCCTTGCCCCACCTAAGTCCAATGCGTTCACCATGTTAATGAATTCTGCATTTAAATGGATGAAAGCCCTCTCACAATGGTGGTGGCACTATCTTCCCCTTGGGGTCAAATGGCCATCACCAATTCATGGGTAATTTCATCATCATATCCCTTAATTTTCTTAAAGAACCCCATCTATTGGTGATTTCTAAAGATGTTCTTGACATGATGGTTTTTATGGATTCTTTTTGAGTCTATGGGCTCCCTTCGTTTGAAGACTCCTCCCATGTTTTCTATAGTGGATTTCCCAAGATATTTTTCAAGGAATATTTCTATCAAAGATCAATTTTTGAGGAACCTAGGGCTTCAAGACAAAGATGATAAGAATGGTGTTCTTCTTTTGATCAAGGGTAGGAAAATTATATGCCAAATTCAGAAACAAACAACCCTTCTTCTAGTAGTCCTTCTACACAAGAGATGAAGAAGGTTTCAAAATTTTTTATTTTTATGGGTTTGCTATAGGATGCTTCTAGAGACGTAGATTAATCAATTTCCCTAAATTTTTGTGCATGGAAGGTGAGGAAAATTCACTGCTTACCCCTCCCTTCAAGACTCTTTCATGGATTTGGGGTTTTGGAGGAAAATATTTAGATAATTGATCCCTCTTTCACCTCTCGAGCCAGTCTTGTAGCAATTGGTTACAATCCTGAGGCACCTATTTTCTATCCCATAGCACCGAACTTGGAGCTTGTATAAGATAGTTCTTGGCCTTGTAGCACTTCTATATAAATCTATGGGATCCATGGTTATAGCTAGCCCAACTTGGAACAATGTAGTGAGCCTCTCTTGCCATTTTTGGAAATTAAATCTTGGTACAAGTTAGGCTCGGGCCCACCCTTTATTCCTTTTGTGGTTTGGCTGTGGGCTCAATGCACTGTGTTAGATGGCCCCCACCTACCACCTTTGTAACCTCCTCATGGAACCATTGGACCACTCCTTCAAATCATCACCCTCTTCTCTTTTTGTTGTTTCCTCCACATAGGATGAGAGAGAGAGAGTTAATATTCACTCAATTGTTTGACTATGGACGAGATTTCTAGCCACCTTTAGCCTAAAAAACCTGATTCCTCATGCATTTTGAACATTTTTGAGATATTTTTGTTAAAGGAATAGGTGAGAAGCTTCATACCCACGCCCACCTAATGGTATCTTCCTTTATATTGAATGCTTTGATGTTTGGATGCTTCTCCATAAATAATGGTTGATCTACTAGCTTCTTAAGGTGTCATCTTCCATACTTGTTACTCCATGCATTATAGTTGTTTTGAGAAACAAAATGTGTGTGTATATAGATATATGAACTTGACTAATTAGGGTTTATCAATAAAGCTTCTACTAATAGTGGATAAAATGTTGTTGTTGGAGATGAAGAGTGACCCTATAGCAGCTCTGCAAAAGTCTTGTAGCTTCCTAGGATCAAGGAAATGATTCCTTAATGCCTCCATGATGATGATTCTTCATTCTAGTGCTTCCAAGTGCTCCCAAATGTGGTCCTGTAGGGTTTGTTTAGACTTCTAAAAGATTGTATTTCTTCCTATATCAATCACACAAACCCCTCTATGACCACAATATCCTTCAAATGATTCTCCCAAAAACTTTGATAATTCATATTCAACCGATGTACAAGGATCAAAATCCTTGGATTTGGTGAAAGTAATGAATGGAGGGGTGAAAATGGGGTTTTTTTATTGGAAAAGATGGATATTTGGGTGGAGAAGAGGCTAAATGGTGTTGAGGATGGATGATGATGGTGTGGTAGAATTATCTTTTTTCTCCTCTATGGAAAACATAAGACCAATATGTTACACGGATAAATCCCTCTTACTAACAAGAGAAATATTCATAGATCCTAAAGGAAACTACAAATAAATAGACAATTGAATAACTCTTTTCCTAAGCTTAATTCATTGAATTGAAAATACAAGAGAAGGATAATAAACCTCTTACATATTTGTGAAATTCTTGATGGATATCCCTACTCCATCCTCATGCATCTTCTCCATGTTTAAAAAGATCCACAATCATAGACGTAAGAAAGGTTAAAGGTGTACACAACATAAAAATTCAAAAAATTTTAATGTAATGATCAAGGAGATTAGAAATTTAAGTCATCTTAATGAATATGGAAAGAGACATAAATAATTCATTGTTTTAGTAAGAAAATACAATGGAAAAAAAGATTCATTTATATTAATTCAAGGATAAATAAGAGCCTTACAACCTTTGGCTTACGACTCGAATAGATATGAACCAAAAGTATTGAGTTGGGATATATATGCCCAACAATGCTTCTGGAATTCACTTCTATTTTTGCTTCTCTTTGAGTTATGTGCATGTTCTATAGTGGAAAACAGAGTGTAGTTCTATAATGGTTTCAAGGATAGAAATTTCAAATGTGTGGAAACTGACTAGGAAAAGCAAGTAGATCATACTAAACAATTTATAATTCCATTTTTACCAAAATTCACATCTTATTCAAGAGTTTTCTATTGTTTGACTTCTAAGATAGTGCAATGGAACATGTTTATTAATGGCGAGAGATCCACTTTAACAATCAAGTGTCATGGTGGAAAAATGACGTGTAACACAATCGTGTAGAAAATATGGAAAATATTATAACACTTCATGACAATCATGTAGCACATCGGGAGTTAGGCATAATTGAGTGAACTAGATGACCTAGTGAAGAAGGAAGTTGGGGAAGGTGGTGAAATGATGGAGGAAATGCAAAGAGATAGTTGGGTGGATGGAAAGGTGGAGTTTGGAGGCTATCGATTAGAATTTTTTCCTCTTTGTTCATGGCTAGAACACTGCAAAAAATATTTAGGAAACAGTGATCTGAGGGCTCCGTTTTCTTTTCTAAGTTCTTTTTCTATTTTTTTCTCTTTCTTTTCTCTATTTTTTTGATACCCACGAGGTGCCTCAAAGGAGGTTCTCAACCTGCGGGACTATCCCAGGTGCCTCAAAGGAGGTTTTTAACTAGGTATCTTTTCATTATTTCTTCTCTCTCTCTTTTTTTACCCTTGGAATACATCATAGATGTTTTCAACACTAGGGTTTTCCATAGGCAACTGATGCAGGTTTTCACTTAGGCTTCTTATTCCTTTTTCTTTCTTTCTTATTATGTTGATAAAAGGCTAGATGAATTGAGAGTTGTGATATCGCCAATCACATTCAACTCCTTCCTTATTGAGTTGGTAAATTCCTCCTTTGAAAAAGGTATTTTGTAGAGTTTCAATATATAACCACTGACTAAAAGTGGTATTCCTTCTTCATCAATCACTTTGACCTAGATAGAGCCATTTTCATGACATTTTTCCACTGAATAAGGGACTAACCATCTATGAAATTTATGATTGTAGAAAAAAGTATCTTCCCTAGACCTAGTGGATTGGTCTGGAAGAGCATAAAGCAAATAATAGAAAGTTTCCCTTAGGGAAATTGAAGAATGCGAAAGAGGCGTACTTAGAATCCATCGCAAGCTTTACTTTCCTCCTGGGTTGTAAAATCCAATGTTAGCTCTGATTGCTATAAATAGAACCTCCACATACATTCATAACAAGCTAAATACTCACAACATATGCATAGCATAATTCAATTACTCTACTCAATGGATCAACAAAGCATTGAAATGCATGAATTTAAATGTAACACAACACATATAGGAAAATGGTATACTCTTTCTATTAATAGAAATAGGAGAGAGTTTTTAACCAAGAATAATATATGATCTTGTAGATATCTCCCCAAGTTGACTTATCCTTCCTTGTTACAAAGCACACCTAAATTTAACCCTAATTCATGAAGATGGTGACTGTCCTAGATCCAAGGCAACAACATGAGGGTATGATTAATCTCCAAAACGAAATCCTGATGTTGTAGATGGTAGAAATCTATAGGAGGATGGTAGTTTAGGAATTCTTATCCATTTACCAATAGAAGGTTGAGATATTCTTAATATGGGATGATGAGCTAAAGGGATACAAAGTGAAATTTCCAAGGTAGGATCTGATAGGATTTGAAGTTCTTATCCGAGGTAAAATGTTAAAACAACTCCTAAAAGCTTCAGGATCCTTTTTAATTTTCGTGAATTTAAAGAATCAGTGCACCCACAACAAGGGACAGGTTGCTTCTCATCAACACTAGTGCAAAATTGAGTAACCTGATGGTGAACATTTGTATCTAAATGGGTAGAGTATGCTAGGCCTTAAAAGAACTAATTTTTGGAAGTTATACCTCGAAACTCATTTATTTTAAAAGTTCATGCTTAAGTATTTGTGTATGGATGATGACAACATGTTCATGAATGGTGATTGATCCATTTTACATGGCCATTGAACAAATGCAATGAATTGGCCTATAATAAATTGTCCCATAAAGCATAAATATAGAAATAGTGGCCGATGATTGAAGTAATTTACATTGTAACAAGTTTCTATTAAGAATAACTCATTGAGACCATCATCTCTTACAATACATTTGCATCATGATATCTTTGTTGAGGGAGGAATACCCATGCTTAGCACATAAGCTAAAATTACATGTATAATGATCAAGGAGTTATGTCCACTAGCGACAATGTGTGGATCCATGATTGGATGACTCTCTGTATGATCATAGCCATTATGCTTTGTAATCTTGCATTAATCATGAAAGCGTAGCCTAGATCAATGGAATGAGATCTGGGGTCTTCTTTCTCATTCATTCAATCTTCCAATGTACGAGTATAACCATGTGAATAAAGGAACCAGAGTTGAACATGGTAGACACCATATGGTTACTGGCCAATGATGTAAGTTGTTAATAGGTGTGAGAGAAACCACCGATGATTTTTATGGCTCTTAAGGTAAAACAATACAATCTATATGTTCTGAATGAATGATTTGAAGTCAAACACCACAAAAAATCTATTGGCCAAAGGTCAATGATGAAAAAATGTCATCGAGAGCAAGAAAAATTTCCATTGAATATGTATAAAATTCCTAGGGTACCCAAGGAAGAGTTACTAAGTCAACTTCCTAGATAATCAGATAATGTCGATAGGAAGCGACCAGTCATAGGAGGGTCTTGATGTATCCCCCATCAACAACATGAAACATGTATCATGACCTGAGATAGAATGATGCTGATGTGGAATTGGTTCAAGAACAATAAAAATGGAATGTAGGCTTAAGGATATAATATCAAAGATCAATTGAATAAATTCTGTTGAACATATCAACAACACTGAATGGAGTTGGCAACATTGACCCAAAACTAATAGTGGAGGCTTTGATATGGCATGATGAATACAAAACAAGTAGATTTCCCAACCCGACAACCATGGAGATAAAGTGGAAGAGTTTCATGTTTAAGAGCGACTCATTTCCATTAACAGGTGAAGTACCATGTTTTCCCAATGTCCCCAACCTTTTTTGGTTAGTACCTCTTTATTTTTTAACTAGCTCGAGTAGGATAACATATGATTGATATGTAATTTCACCCTTCATATGAATCCCTCTAATTATCTTTAATGAACCTTGATAAGGAGTGTATCGGTCCCATCCTGTTTGACAAGTCCATCACTTTTTGATGGTTGTATGAGTCCAGCGAAGGTGTAACTCGACTCCTTTTTCATGTCTAGAGAGTTTTAAAAAGAGGCAAAAAAGATAACTACAAATATTCCTTTTCATAAATAGTCACTTGAGTCCAAAAAGGAAGGAAACAATACTAAGGATAATCTTTTAGCCTTGTTCGAAGAAGGTATTCCTTTTTGATAAATAGTCCATCTTAGTCTTGAAAAGGGTTAAACTTATAGTGGGTAGAAGTCTTTTCATTTACTTTAACTAGTTTGAAAAGACAAGTTCTCAACAATACTTTCATATTCTAAGAGCTTGAAAAGAGATGAAAGAGGACTCTAGGGGGTTCCCTATTTGTAATTTACAGAGCTCGAGAAAATAATAAAAGTATGCTCTTTGGTCAAAATTATTTTTTCCAGTTCAGACATCATGCAATCTGTTATGCAGCTATCAACCTGCTCAAAACACCAACAAAAGATTAAAATTATATGATCCATGATAAAATTGAGCCATAACTAGGTAAACATATTAAAATATTAATAAAATAATTATGAAAATGACCATAAATAGGAAGAAAAGTAATTCATTTTTACCACTTCACATGTTACCTCTTGTTGAGTGAGTTCTAAGTGTTTTTTACGCTTGATTTTCAACAACTGATTGCAACCAATTTGATGAATCATTTTGAGTTTTGTCACTTTTAGCTAGGAGATATCAACTTCTTCTCTCTTTATATGGTTCAATTTTGTCATTTCATGTAATTTCTTTTTTCATTTTTGATGTCCCTTAGGCCTTAATTTTCCACCTTAACTCCAGCTGATCTGAAATGGGGCACTAAAGACTTCTTGTCTTGCTTACAAGAACCTCTCCCACTCCAAAGCTTAAATATCCCCAAGATCTATGCTTATGATTGATAACTTGTGGAATAAATAACTTGACATATGTGTATGCTTGTGCTTGTACTTTAACTATTAATTGCTTTAAGTATATTTTCTTGAACTGATATAAAACATATATTAGCAAATATAATGCAGCAATAAGCAATCACACATAACAACAATATAATATGGAGTTCACCCAAACCTCTTGGGCTACATCTCCTTGAGCTCTAATCAACTTTATTAGACTCTTCGGGATTATGAATGAATTCTTTTACAAGTTCCAAACTCAACTCTAATAGGTTACGACTGAACCATTAGGCTTAGAATACCATTTTTTCCCTGGCCATTTGGCTCTTTAGTTCTCGACTCTTTACTCTGGCTCTCGGCTTTGGCTCTAGCTCTGGCTCTAGCTCTCAGCTTTAGCTCTGTCTCTGGCTCTGGCTCTAGCTCTGGCTTTGGCTCTTGGCTCTAGCTCTGGCTCTAGCTCTAGCTCTGGCTCTTGGCTCTGGCTCTAGCTCTAGCTCTAGCTCTGGCTCTGGCTCTAGATCTCGCTCTTGGCTCTGGCTCTGGCTCTCACTCTAGCTCTTCGACTTCCTGTCTATTTCTCTGTCTGTTCCTCTCTGTGTACTCATTCCTCTGCAACTTTGTGTCTCTTCGACTGGCCCTCTGGCTAACTGGCTTTGTGGCTGTGCATCTGGCCCTCTAGCTCTCTAGCTCAATGGCTCTGCGTCTGGCCCTCTGGCTCACTGGCTCTGTGGCTGTGTCTTCTATAATGGATTCCTATTACAAAACTCCCATTTACAGTGTGGCACAAATGAATAGGATCTGTTTTACAATGGAAAAGACACAGTTGGCCACTTTTTAGACTAAATCCTAAAATAGCAATATAATGGAAATACATAGGAAAACTCATGAAAAACACATCATGAGCCTTTATGCAGAATTCAAATAAATTTCAATCACCCTATAATCCTCTTGGGTCTGTCCTCCAATCACATATCACAATCGCATTGCATAAGGCCAAGAAACCCAAATACACAACAATACACTGAAAATATGGACTTCAAAATTTATGCAATTACATTCATCAACCTCATCGGGTCTGCACCTTGATCACAAGTCATAATCCCAACAGGCATGTGGTCAACAACCCTTTATGTGGTTGCGATCTCCGATCATCGATATTGCACTTATCACAATCGTAACTGTCCAATGGACTGTGCTAGCCAATAAATATATCGCCGATCTGATCCGCCGATCCAATATATATCATTGATCACCGATGTCGATCATAATTGCATATCACATTATTGGCATTGCATGACCCCTTTGCATAGTGGTTCCCTGATCACCGATCTATGTTCAATCAATGCTTTCTCTTATTGGTGCCATCGCATGTGGGCAAGTCACATGGTCATGGGTCTTTTAAATACTCCACTTGACTTTCTTCAATGCGACAATAATGCTCCATAATAACATATATGCGATTCAATGAAGGAATGAGATGCAGTGACATTTTAAGGGATTTTACGTTTAAAAACACAATTTTCCTTAAGTCCCATTTAATAAGAAATTGCCTCCTTTTCAAAGGACAATGGGCCAACTTCTTTCTGTAATAACTCCTTCATCCAAAGTCCATTTGTGTCCATTCAAATTGAAGTAGATTCAGATTGAAGAGATCTACACAATGAGACTATTTTAAAAATCATCTAATGACTTTCATTTTTTCCTTTGTGATGAAAATTCATACACTTAGAAGTGTATGTTAGATCCATTTTGGATCACACCTCGCCACTAAAAAGATTTTGGACTCCAAAAGACTGATATACTGATTTGAATAGTAACTGAGAGTACATCACCCTCTTCTTTCAACCTCCCTACACTTGCCTTGCATAGTGCCTTTGAACCAATGCCTTTGAACACTCCCTTCCTGGATGTGCTTGTCCTCCTAGGAAGAACTATGTTCCTCCTTGACTTCCTGTAGAACTCCTGCTGAGAAGGTCACAAAAAGTAGTTTGAACTTCCCTTCCTTTATCATTGATCCAAGGTGGCTCAAACCAATGTGAAGTTACATCTGCTTCACAAAAATTTCCATTTGTACCTGTTTGACATATTGTCAACAACAACAGGATTATAGACAACAACTAGATGGCCTTAACTCTTGCTTCATCAAAAGAAATAGATTTCACATCTTGTGAACACCTCCATGTCTTTACATCTGCATATAAACGATTGACTAGATAACAAGCCAACAAAACATGCCTTTAAAACAATTGACCCTTCAAGTCAAGCATGTAGAAAAGAGCCTTAGGATTCTTTTTCAAAGATGAAACACTTCATCATTATCTCCATCTTGGAGACCAAATCAACTTTTCCCAAGTCAATATTACATGCATGTTTAAAAACAAAGTAATCAACCCTTCAAGTTCATCACACATACATGTTCAAATACAAGTAAATCATCAACATCCATGTGTTCATGCATATCATGCTTATGCATGCATTTGATCCTTCAACTTTGACTTAAGCACATTGTACTTTCGAAGCTGAAATGAATATAATGTTGCAGCAATAAAGTGAGTCTCCTACTCAACTTTTCCATTCACCTTCTTGGTAAAAACCTGCAACTTGCATTCCATTAACAAAGAAATGAAATCTATTGATTTGATGCATTTTCGAAAGACATGCAACTTTAATTGGATAAGAACTCTAACCATTTCTTAACAATCCATTTTAGAGGTCCTACCTTTGTCTACATCTCAGCATCAACATGCGAATCATCTTGAAACACACCATTTGTGGAAACTTTCTTTCCATTCCTGCCATTCTCTCTTTCCACCTTCTTCAAGTTTCGTGGAAGCATTATTGGATTCAAAGTCCAACACTTTTCAGCAATGTGTCCCTACTTATGGCAATAAGTGCAACACATGTGCATCTTATTGATAGCATGATATGCCTTGTCCAATGGCCCTTTGGCTCTTTGCTTCTTTTCCTTCAAAATTTTCCGGTATGTGGCCATTCTCTTCGAACATATAGAAACATTATGGTTATCCCAACCACAAAAGGAACATGCAATTCTTTTTCAATGCTTATATGGAAATTTATCATGCTTAACATAATCAAAAGGAACATGATTAGAACCAGATTTATACCTTTTTCTTTCACCTTTATTTCCTTCATGAGGAGGTGGATCAAATGAAGAAGTGGTTCCCTTTGGAATACCATCAATCTCTTCAAGGATTTCAAAGTTTCCACAACTCTCTGTTTCAAGTATATTCTTATGAGCACCTTCTTCCTATAAATAATGTTTCAAGCTATTGCATTCCCCATGAATACAATCTTTACACTCCTGAGGTAGAAGACCTAAAATGAAACTCCTTCTAGGAACTATTTCATTTGCCTTCATGGCAGCTTTGGAACTTTCTCCATAAGATTGTCCATAACGAAGACCCAAATACTTAGGCCTTTCCTCAACCATTATTGGCTCAATAATAACCTATGCATGTTTGCCCAATCCTTTTCCTTCATAGCCCATTTTGGACATTAACTTGGACCCTATGCCTCTGGTATGTTTTTCAAAAGAACCAACATCAATATTCTTAGATGAAATTAAAGACAAATTGGAATTATTTACCTCTTCTTCAAGTTGATACTTGACCAAGGCTTCTTTGTAAACAAGGAGCTCTGTCTCCAACTCATGCATCCTTTTTAGGTTCATATTTACAATACAAAGTTGCCTCTACATTTCTTGCAATTTGTAAGAAAGAATCTGATTCTCTTCCTTCATGGAATTCAACTGCTCTCTAAGTATGATGCTCTTCCTTCCATCCTCATACATTTCTCTCACCGTATCCATCATGGTGAACAAGTCTTGCTTCTTGTCTTCATCAAAGAATCTTGTGAAGGAAGAAGAATTTGAGGACTCACTTGTAGAAGTTGTCATTATTAGAATGAACAAAAGAACTTCAAACAAGATTAACAAAGAGCTTATTCAAGAAACCTTTTGCGACAAACCTCTTGTGCTTCAAGGATTGCTTTGAGGTCCTTTGGGATAAGAAGAATTTCTTTAGCCCTTCTTCCTTCTTGTCCTCTCCTGGATTTAGCTATCAATAGCTTTCCTTTCACCTTTGAAAACTCAAACAATAGTTAGTTTACAAATATCAAATAGCAAAATCCTTGCTACTATTTGAACACCTTTCAAGTCAAACAGCATATGGATTACTCTATCAATCAAGCTTCCTAATTTGGTACCATTTGTATCATGATACAATTTGCTCTAGTATATGTAGGTTTTAACCCCGTACATAAATCTGCTGCATACGAATTCTAAAACACAGAAAATAAGTAATGCGAGAGCAGAATACATAAAACACATATACATAGATATTTTCCCCAGGATCCCAAAACTGAGACTACCAACTTGATTTTTCATTATGTTCCTTTCAGTGTTATAATACATATTTATACCTATCAAAGCATCCAATACCATGGACCGAAAACCATCGCATCCAATACCATGGACCGAAAACCATCACGTCCAAAAAACATGTGCAAAAATCATGCACAAAACCATGGGTGGGTCTGCCAAATTTAACATAGGGTTCAAAACGAAAATTTTCTGCGGCGCTACTCTAGACCTAATAAAGTGGGGTTACGGGTGCTCCTCAAACCCCCTGTTAACTACGTGGAAAGAATATAACACAACCCAACATTCTCCCACTTGTTGTTTTCTTTCCATAGGGGACCACAGGAGAGCTTAGTCATTTTTCCAGCCCTAAAATGCCCATTGTCTCTCTATACCAAGAGAACTTCTCAAAGCTCACAGATTTTGTCAATGCATTTATAATATTCTTCAAAGTGTCCACCTTTACTAGCAACACCTTTTTGTCTTCTATCATATCCCTCACAAAGTGATACTGAACATCAATGTGCTTTGTCTTTGAATGATATGTGGGGTTATTTGCCAAGAAAATTGCACTTTGGCTATCACAGTCTATCCTTATAGCTCCCTGTACTAGCCCCATACTTGAACACAATCTCTGCATCCAAAATAATTCATTTCTTGCATGAGTGGCTGCCATGTATTCTCCCTCTGTAGTTGATAGTGCCACTATAGATTGTTTCTTACTCATCCAACTGACTACACCTCCAAATAGGTTAAACACATACCGACTTGTATATCTTCTCTGATCTAGATATCCAACCCAATTTGCATTAGAAAATCCATGAATATCCAACATTCTATCCAATCCCCATCTTCCTTGATAGCACAAACCATAATCACTAGTGCTGCACAAATACTTGAAAACCTGCTTCACTGCTATCCAATGCTCCTTTCCTAGTTTTGAAATAAACTTGCTCAATACTCCCACTGCATGTGCAATGTCTGGTCTAGTACAGACCATTGTATACACTAGGCTGCTGACTGCACTTGCATATGGAACACGGGACATGTCCTCTTCCTCTTCTTGTGTCTTGGGACATTGTTCAACAGATAACCTGACACCTATAAGAATAGTAAACTTCACCAGTTTACTATCCTGCATATTAAACCTCCATAGTATTGTCTCGACATACTTCCTTTGATTTAACTAGAGCTTCCTCTTTACCCGATATTTGTTAATTTCCGTGCTTGAAATATAGTTTGCAGCACCAAGATCTTTCATGTCGAATTTGGAGGACAATTGGGTCTTCAAATCATGGATAATTTCTTTGTCATTTCCAACCAGCAACATATCATCCACATACAAGACCAGATAAATAACACGGTCACCAATTAATTTAAATACACACAGTGATCTGCTTTTCTTCTAGTGAAGCCAAGTCCCCATATAAATGTATTGAATTTCTGACACCACATCCTTGGTGACTGTTTTAACCCATACAGAGACTTCTCTAACTTGCATACCAATTCTTTCTTAGCCTTCGCTGCAAAGCCTTCAAGTTGCTTCATGTAGATTTCCTCTTCTAGATCCCCATGAAGAAACGTTGTCTTCACATCCATTTGTTCTACCTCGAAATCAAAAGCATCAACAACAGATAAAAGTAATCTAATAGAAATTACCTTGGCAACAGGAGAAAAAATATCACTAAAATCACTTCCCAGCACCTGGGAATAACCTTTTGCTAGCAACCGAGCTTTGTGTTTCTCCACTTTTCCTTCTACATTTGTCTTCTTTTTGAACACCCATTTTCTACCAATGTGTTTCTTTCCAGTTGGCAACTCCACCAGATCCCAAGCCTCATTTTTGTGCAAAGATGGCATTTCATCAACCATGCAAAGTTTTCCATCCTCTCAATCTACTTCTTCCTTCACAATTCTAGGATCATCATTAGTAATAGATAAAGAAAAATTTGAACAGAAAGTAGATGGAATATAGCTTTTAGGTTGCCTTCTTTCTCAAATTGATCTTCTCACAGCCAGATTTTGTGGCTCATCATCTTCTGATTCCTCCTCTACTGTAGAGTCTGATTCTTCCTCCTTTAGCTCAAACTCTATCTTCTCAGGTTTCTTTTGTTGGACTTCATGTTTAATAACATCTTTCACCTCTCTGAACAGCACATCTTGGTTGTACACAACCTTCCGTGTGACTGGGTTCCAAAGCTTATAACCCTTTAAACCATCCTTATACCCAATAAAGATGCACTTTTCAGATTTACTATCCAACTTGGTTCGTATCTCCTTTGGAACATGTACATATGCATCACATCCAAATACCCTCAGATGTGAAAGAGAGGGTTTCTTACCAGTCCATACCTCTTGTGGAGTCTTATCCTCCAACGTTGATGAAGGTGACCTATTGACGAGGTAACATGCAGTATCCACTACCTCTATCCAGAATTCTTGTCCTAACCCAACACCACTAAGCATGCTTCTTGCCCTTTCCATCAACGTCTTGTTCATTCTTTTTAAAACTCCATTTTGCTGAGGTGTATATGGAGTAGTTTTCTACCATGATATACCACACTTATTACAGAATTCTTCAAATTACTTGCTGCAAAACTCTCCACCATCATCTATCCTTAGCACCTCTATATTCTCTCTGTTTGATTTTCCACGAGAGCCTTAAATTCTTTAAGCTTGTCAAAGACTTCAAATTTCTTGTTAAGGAAATATATCCATGTATTCTTTGAGAAGTCATCTATAAATGATTCATAGTACATAGACTTACCCAGTGATGGAACCTTCACAGGTCCAAACACATCATTGTGCACAAGCTCTAATATCTATTTCGCCCTCTTACTACCAAAGGGGAAACTCACCCAATTCTACTTCCCATATACACAATTTTCACAAAAATCAAAATCCAAAGAGCTATTACTCATACCTTCTACCATACCTTTACCATGAAGTATTTGAAAGCCCTTCTCTTCAATATGTCCAAGCCTTTGATGCCACAGCATGGTCTTCTCTCCAAAGGCCACTAGATTTTCTACTCCACTTTCAGGAACCAGAGAACTATTGCACCCTTCAATAACAGTGCTACCTTGCAGCTTGTATAGAGTTCCAATCTAAATGTACTAGTCCTCCCCGAACCATCTTGTAGGTATCCTTCTAGAACACTCTTTTTACACCTGCATCATCCAACTTGCTTACAGAAATTAGATTTCTGGCTAATGCAAGAATATGCAAAACACTCGAAAGTGTTCTAACCCTTCCACCTTGCAACTTCAACTTTAATTTTCTGCGAAAAATGATTCTAGCCTTCCTATCATCCCCTAAGAAGACATCACCACCATCGCATTTCTCATATTCGTAGAACTACTCTCTATGGGGAGTGAAGTGAAAGGATGCACCTGAGTCAATCAACCATGCCTCATGATCTACATGTGTACTTGAAGAAGCCAAGTACACATCCCCACCTTCATCTGAAGTGGTTTTCACCTCTGCAGAAGTAGCATCATCAAATCCCTTTCCTTTATCATGAGCTTTAGATTTACAGTCCCTTTTGTAGCGCCCTTCCTTTCCGCATTTTGTAGCACACCACCTTTACTGATTTTCCTGGAGATTTAGATCTCCCTCTAGATTTAGATCTCCCACTCGATGACTTATTTTTGTTTTTTTTTTGGGACCGTCCTCATATAGACAAGGCATCACCATTCTAGCTCTCTGTATTTTTGCGTCTCATCTCCTCCGTCAGCAAGGATGAGACTATTTCATCAAAATGCAAAGCAGTTGTATTTCTACCTATTGCAATAACCAGACTATCCCACAAATCTCGTAGAGAACACAACAAACTGATGCACTTATCGTCATCTAAAATTTTAATATCAACAGATGCTAAGTGACTTACCACAATATTAAATGCATTCAGATTCTCTGTGACCGAGTCTCCATCTTTCATCCTCAGGTTATACAACTTTTTCCGCAAAATAAGTTTATTCACCAGAGACTTATATTGGTACAAAGTCCCTAACTTGTCCCACAAAGCCTTCGCCATAGCTTCCCCTGATATAATCAACAATACTAAATCTGAGACACACAATCATATTGTGCTCTTTACCTTTTGATCCAACTTCTTCCATTCTTCATTGAACACTCCCGCTAGTTTAGTACCAGGATCTACCATGATCCACTGATCTTTATCCACCAACATATCCTCCATCTTGAGTTTCCACAACTCAAAACTTTAACCATTAAATTTCTCGATCTCTATCTTTCCACTACTGGCCATCTTCTTTCACCACTAGAATCGATCTTGCAGATCTCCCACTGAACAGGGTCTACCACATGCCCATGCGAAACCCCTCAGCAACAAAGGCGTCCCCTTGAAGCCAAAACTACTCTGATACCAAATGTAGGTTTTAACCCCGTACATAAATTACCTGCATACGAATTCTAAAACATAGAAAATAAATAATGCGAGAGTAGAACACATAAAACACATATACAAAGAGATTTTCCCTTGGATCCAAAAACTGAGACTACTGCTTGATTTTTCATTATGTTCCTTTCAATGTTATAATACATATTTATACATGCCAAAGCATCCAATGCCATGGACCGAAAATCATGTGCGAAAATCATGCACAAAACCATAGGTGGGTCTACCCAACCTAACATAGGGTCCAAAACCAAAATTTTCTGGGGCGCTGCCCTAGACCACATAAAGTGGGGTTACATGTGCCCCTTAAGTCCCCTGTTAACTATGTGGAAGTAATATAATGCAACCGAATAGTATAACCTTCTTTGAAGATGGGGTTAATCAACTTGATGCTTCGATATAACCAACTCTGAAACCACCTAATTTGAAATGGGGCACTAAAGGCTTCTTGTCTTGCTTCCAAGAACCTCTCCCATTCCAAAGCTTATATATCCCCAAGATCTATGCTTATTATTGATAATTTTCAGAATAAATAACTTGACATAGGTGTATGATTGTGTTTGTACTTTAACTTTTAAGTGCTTTAAGTTTATTTGCTTGAACGGATATAAAACATATAATAGTAAATACAATGCAGAAATAAGCATTCACACATAACAACAATATAATATGGAGTTCACCCAAACCTCTTGGGCTATGTATCCTTGAGCTCTAATCAACTTGATTATACTCTTTGGGATTACAGCTGAATTTTTTTACAAGTTCCACACTGAAATCCAATAGGTTACAACTAAACCATTGGGCTTAGAATACCATTTTTATCCCTAGCTATTTGGCTCTCTGGCTCTCGGCTCTCAGCTCTGACACTTGGCTTTGGCTTTGGATCTAGCTCTAACTTTCATCTCTGGCTCTATCTCTGGTTGTAGCTCTTGCCTTGGCTCTAGCTCTTGGCTCTGGCTCTGGCTTTGGCTTTGGCTCTTAGCTTTAGCTCTGGCTTTGGCTCTGGCTCTCGGCTCTGGCTCTGGCTCTGGCTCTTGGCTTTGGCTTTGGCTTTGGCTCTCGATCGAGCTATGTCTCTTCGACTTCCTGTCTATTTATCTGTCCATTCCTGTCATTCCTCTACAACTTTGCATCTCTTTGACTCGCCCTCTGGCTCACTAGCTTTGTGGCTTTGTGTTTGGCCCTCTGGCTCGTGGCTCTCTGGCTCTACATTTGGCCCTCTGGCTCACTATCTCTATGGCTCTATGTCTTCTATAATGTATTCCTATTACAAAATGCCTACTTACATCATGGCACAGATGAATAGTAGCCATTTTACAATAGAAAAGACACAGTTGACCTCTTTTTAGACTAAATCTAGAAATAGAAATATAAAGAAAATACGTAGGAAAAATCACTAAAAACACATCATAAGCGTTTAGGCGGAATTGAAATAAAGTTCAATCACCCCTATAATCCTCTCGGGTTTGTCCTCTGATCACATATCACAATTGCATTGTGTAAGGCCAAGAAACCCAGATACATAACAATACATTGAAAATCTGAAAATCCAAATTTCAAAATTTATGCAATCACATTCATAAACCTCATCGGGTCCACGCCTTCATCGCAAGTCACAATTGCAATAGGCATGTGTCAAAAACCCTTTGTGAGGTTACAATCGCTTATCCCCGATCACTGATCACTGATATCGGTACATCACATATTGCAATTGCAATAGCCCAATGGACTGTGTGAGCTGATATATATATATATATGTGTGTGTGTGTGTGTGTGTGTGTGTGTGTGTGTGTATGTATGTATATATCACTGATCTAATCTGCAAATTCGATATATATCATCGATCACCGACACTGATTGCAATCGCATATTGCATTATCGGCATCATATGACCCCTTTACATTGTGGTTCCCTAATCACCGATCTCCGATCAATCAACGCTTTTTCTTATCAGCGCCATCACATGTCGGCAAGTCACATGGTCAAGGGTCTTTTAAACACTCCGCTTGACTTTCTCCAATGCGAAAATAATGCTCCATTGTAACATATATGTGATACAACAAAGGAATGCGACGCGGTGAAATTTTAAGGGATTTTATGTTTAAAAACACATTTTCCCTTAAGTCCTATTTAATAAGAAATTGCCTCCTTTACAAAGGAGAATGGGCCAACTTCTTCTGCAATAACTCCTTCATCCGAAGTCCATTTTGGTCCATTCAAATTGCAGTAGATTCACATTGAAAAGTTCTTTGCAATGAGACTATTTTCAAAATCATCCAATGACTTTCATTTTTCCTCTATGAGGAAAATTCATAGACTTATAAGTCTATGTTAGATCCATTTTGGATCACCAGTGCACCCCTCCAGTGTTGAAAGGTGCACTAGGAAGGAAATAATTGTACTATATAGGGTACTGCATCACATTGTCTATCATTAGTGGGGTGCATTGGGCACAATTCACAAACTTGTTTTACTTGATGCACTCAAAATCCTCCTAATTTTTTGCATTAAACTCATCCTAATGATTCTTCTTATTGTGTTTTAGGCCTTCATCAGAACGAAATGGCTCCGAAATGGCAAGAAAGAGAAGATGAGGAACAAGAATTGAATGAAGCTAATGATCCAACCACTATCCACCCATTAAGAGATTGTGGGCTCTTGAAATTATTTTGGCTTCCTAGGATGAGGCAATAGATGGAGCTATTGCAGTATCTTGTCCAAGCATGAGATGTTTAGCTATGGTCATTCAAAGATGGAGCACATATTATTATAATACAGGTGGAAGATATATACTTCTTAACAAGTATATCGAGGTGAGGTTCCCCCATCTCTTTATCTGGTTCAAGAAGGGGTGGAGAGACAGTCAAGGATTACATCAGTACACATTATAAACCTCGATTTCAACTGACCAAGGATGGGAAGATCGAGATAAAGGATGTGGTTCATTTAAGTTTTAGGATGACCCTATTTATCATTTCTAAACTGAACGATAATGCTACTCTTCACTTGGCCAATAGGTCTCATATGCAGTATGCTTTAGAGTGCATGGAGCCAACAATATTCAAATGGAGTGAAGGAGTACTAGAAAATATGAAGGAACAACTGACAAAGGTAAAGGATGGGAGATTGAAGAACTTTGGTATGGTTCGATCTTGATTTCATTTTCCTTAGATTAGATTCCTTTTCTCTGACCATAATATATCTCACTCGAGTCCGCAAATCTGAGAGTCCCACAGATGAGGATGTGGGTGGATCTCATGTCCAGACATGAAGGTTTTTCATCAATGACCTTCACACCAGTCGTCTTCCGATGGTTCCACATGAAACTCATTATGTTTCAAGACTATCCATATGTAGGGATGGATTTCCATAGAGTCCCAGAGCTTTTGCTTCATGATGGTGAGAAATGGGGTGCCATACATAAAACAAGAAACATTTTTATTATTTTTTAACTTTTATATGTTTTATAGTTTTTTTTTTGTATTTTCTATGTAGCTGAGACGAAACTATTTTTTTTCACATATGCAGATGTTGGATCCATTCGATATGTGGGTTCCTCCTATCTTCAACATTTATGGGAACCATATAAGGCACCAATAGGAGTACAGGTTGATGTAGGGGGATGAGAAGTATTGTGGGATCTCAATGTGCTTGAGAATCTTAGAGAGGTCACATAAGACATGGAGGGGTTGACCTAGGGCATAGTCAAGACGAGAGTCGACGAAATCCATATGAGACTACACCATCATACTACTGGCGTGCCTAGTTGTATCAACTTCCTACTCTGCAAGATGGCTCACGTAGTTTCTTTCTATCATGAGCATCATAATTAGTCTTCTCGGAGGCTTATATATAACAATATTTTGATTGCATGTATATTTTTTGATATGATAGGCCATGTGTCCATGTGAGTCTCAGGAAAAGGTTTTTGTAAAACCAAATTTCAATATATATAATATATATCTATATATATATATATCTATATCTATATCTATATCTATATCTATATCTATATCTTATATCTAATATATATATTTATTATATATATATATATATATATATATATATATATGTATATATAGATAGATATATATATATATGTATATATATAGATAGATAGATATAGATATATATAGATATATATATTATATATATATATATATATATATAGATAGATAGATATATAATAGATATATATATATATATATATATATTATATATATATATATATATAGCTATCTACCTATCGATGTTTCTTATATGTTATATTATCTCATTAAATGTATATGATATGGCTACGAATTCAATTGACATGCGTCACATATGTCTATCTAAAACATGATTTACTAATGCACATCTCAATGTGTTTAGATTGCTAGAAATGTATTGATATTAGATATAATCAAAATATGTTTCTAGAAGGCGAACCCTTGAGAATATTTGAAGCATAGTTGGAATCCTAACTGAATAAAAATTAGTCAATTGTAGTACTAATAGTTGTGAGTCAATTCTAATGACTATACAATGGATACCATTGGAAATAGCATCAGATAATAGTTCGATCACTACGTTATACTCAGTAATATTATTTGTAGAGAGACTAACACAAATCCCTTGTAAACTCACAAGCTCATAATTCAGAGAATATATAGCCTTGCGTATAGCCCATGTTGTGAAAGAAAGGTTCTGAGTACTATGATTAGTGTCACTAGCATAGACAATATATGTTTGAAGGGATGCTGACATCTACAAACCAAATGTAAACAAGATTAAAAACAAATTGTAAGGAACTCCAAAGGGAATCACACGGAACACACACTCAATACACCTATATACAATATGTACACAATAAACTACTAGAAAAACATTCAAGCATAGTATTTTTTAGGTATATCCCATTTCTAGGTTGTGCGAATGGAAATCCATCCAAATCAACAAGCTCGTAGGACCCTTTAGCAAGAACACATTTAACAATATATGGGCCTAGGCATATCAGCTTGAACTTCCACGATCCCAACTTTTTCAGACTATAGATCATAAATCAAGGCAAGATCACCTTCCGAGAAGACACAAGGCTTGGCACTTTTGTCATATTTCACCTTAATGTATTTCTTATGAGCTTCATTATTGATTGCGACATCACATCAAGTTTCATCTAAGTGAGTCAAATGTAAGAGATTCTCTTCTTTTACAGAAGTGGCAGGGAGGAGTGTTGAAGTCTGGAATTGTTTCCATTTTTACTACCATCTCCATCTCCTTCACCTTTTTGTCACCATTTTTATAGAAATCTCAGCATACTCAAGGTTAATTCAAATTATAGAAAGGCATTTATCGTCCATGTTTATAATATATGTTTCTTTATGAATTATAACAAAAGCATTCCTACAATAATGAAATTGTGAACATTCTGCAATGATATTCATGGTTAGATAGGTTGTTGTGCATCAGTGAATGGATTAAGAGTATATGAAATGAAAAATGTTGACCACGTGGATGACCACCTATCAACATGACTTGGCAAGCTACAAATATCAGGAGATCTAAGAGTCAAACGCAAAGTCGAACTCTGAGTATGACAGTGCAACGGTCAAGTGAAGGTAATAAGAGATCAACATTACATCAAAAGAGCATGCAAATAACTTGTTCAACCACCAGGATATGATCCGAGAAGAATCCCTCATGATTTTATTCTTTCAATAAGAAATCATGAGGAGATAAAGTTTTAGCTTACATCTATCTCCTATAGTTTCATTTCATATTGGCATAAAACTCTTGAAGTTGTTTAATGAAAACTTGTATAAAATCCATAACGCGAGACCCAAAACACATTTTTATTATTAATTTTATTTTGGTTGATTTATATAATTTTTAATACCCTGTTTCAATTTAATACAATCCTCTGCTTTCAATGCTTGACTAAGAAATCACCTAATCGATAGTAGACTTACACCGACGGTGCCAAATGGAAGGGTCGTCGCTCAACGGATAAAAGTTACTCTAGGGATAACAGGCTGGGAGGGGCCCTTGTCGAGTTGTAAGGATACCTAGTTTTCTTTATGCTTCCATTTGCTCATAGTGTGATAGTCATATAAATTTTATTTTCTCTTAGAATAGTTTTATTATAGTTATGATTTGATCATTTGTTATTCTAGTTTCAGAGCACACATTAAATAAAATTACCAAAAATATTTAACTTTCATATGTTTTTCCTTTCAGGTTTCATTACTTAGTTAATTTCATAGATGACAAAAGAAATGTGTTTTAGATTTAATTGTGCACATAATTAATAATTTAAAGTCACAAGTTCTCATTTGATTTTTATTCGTGACAGTATTTTTTGTCTGCAATTGTGGTCTCTTTTCTTTCTGCAATTAGTTTTTCGTATGTAATCAGTGTAGAAGTTTCTTTCTGCAAAAATAACGTTGTAGTGTTTTCAATTTTGCAAGTAACATTAGAATTTTTTTTCTTGCAATTTGGTATTAGCATTTCCTTTTTGCAAGTAGAGTTAAGTTTTGAATTATGCAATTAAAATATACTTTCCATTCTGCAAGCAATAGATTTCAATTTAGTTAAGTAATTTGGTTTTCCTGTAATTTTGAATACAAAGAACTTGTGCATGCTTACTCTCTAAGTCTCATTCAAAATTTTGTACATACATAGGATAATTTCATACTTAGAATAATTCATATCATATATAGAATTCCTAGCATATATAGTGCACATACATCTGACAAGTACTCGAACCTTGGTTGACAATTAATGAAGTAATTTAAGAACAATTAAATTACCCAACCTTTTTTTGCTGTTGTCAGGAAGGTGTATATAGGATTCCATGATTGGTTTGGATATCATTTTAGGTGCATTCAATTTGGTAGATTCATAATTTAAGCATGGTAAAAATCATTTATGCATAGAGAAAAGGATTCTAAGGGTAGATTTGTAAGTAGAGGTAAAAGTTCAATTCCAACATCACCACTCAACCCCGCTAGACCTCGTAGTGTCATACCATCCTCTCATAATTGAATTTCATCATTGGTAGGTAGACCTAAACTTCTTGAAGTGCATAGATCTGAAATCCAATCAAAATATTCACTAACTTCCTCTACCGAAGTTGTAGTTGAAGAACCTACACCCCCAACAGAAGGAGTAATTTTACTCTCTTCGATAAGAGATAAACTTTTAGGACAAGAAATAGAGGTTCCTAGTGAAGAAGAAGAAGAAACTTATTATAATATACCATTAGTAAAGGAACCAAAAGAAAAGCTAGAAAATCATATCATAGAACCTTATATTAGCTTCGTGGAATCTACAATGCCAGGGGAAGGAGAAGGAGAAGTACACAATGTGAATGGTGAACTTAGGATTGAAGATGGAAGAGGGAGAGGAGGAAATACAAGAGGAGGTGGAGGTTGAGGTAGTATAGGTGGTAGGGGAGAACCAATTCCATACGGATTTATCATTTTTTATGAAGATACCACAATCACAATGAAGAACATCTCACCCTCCATCCTTCCTAATTTCCATGGTTTGAGAAATGAGGACCTAGAAGCATTTTTTTAGAGTTTTAAGTTTTATGTAGAACTTATGAATATATATTTTTTTCTTGGTAGGTAAGCATCCACGGGGGATTTAAACCAGTGACCTATCACAAGGAGTGCCTTAACAGTGCACCCATTCACCGTCAATCCAAAGCCCCATGGGCAGAACTTATGAATACTTAATCGATCCTCAAAAATTGAAATTATTTCCAGCTACTATTAAAGATGGAGAAATTAAATGGTTCATGGGATTAGGAACACATACTATTAGAACATGGGAAGAAATGAAAAATGTGTTTTTAGAAAAATATAAGGATTATTGCATGCCCCATAATATTAAGGATGAAATCTTTAAGATGATGCTGAAAGAGGATGAAAACCTTGAAGACCTAATTGAAATATTTTCTTACAACATTAAAGGGCTAACCTGCATAATTTAGATTATTGAAATATTAAAAGCTATTTTGTTAAAATCCATCAAAGATGAATGGATTGACATTCTTCATTTAATGGGCAAGGGGGTTGTTTCACAACTTTCACTTCGAGAGATTTGTGATTTGTGTAAGTATATTTCAAGGGGTAAGGCCAGAACTAGTAAAAATCCAACAGATCATGGGATGAATAGAATTAATAAATCTACAAATCAAATAGTAAGTAGAGTTTAAATAGGAAGTTTTCTTTAAAATGTTAAAACAAATATCCTAGGGAATCTTATTGAACAACTAGATACCCTCGAGATACAAAAAAAGAAAAAAGTTGAGAATGTTGCATTATCTATTTTATGTCCCAAGTGTAGGAAGAAATGTTCCTTAAGGTAATGTCCCCTTGATAGTATGTAAATTTTTGTCATATGTTCTAAAAATTATAATACGAAAGAATACCCCTCGATACCTAGCCTTAAAGTTGTTGTTCAAGATGAAGCTGGAACAAGCCAAGATGAATCTCTTTGCTTTATTTCTAAAATATCATGGAAAAATCAAGAATCAAATATGAGTCAAGTTTTCAATACTCAATCATATGCACAACCACAGAACAATTGAACTACACCCATGCCATGGCAACCTTGGCCTCCACTATTAGTAATAATAGTTGGGGGGGGGGGTGTTGTGAATCAATATTTACAAATCAATAACTTTATCATTTCATAATCTGATTTATATACACTACTTCAGTCAAGGGAACTTGCATGTGCATGCAACTATTCTTAGGGCAACCAACGTATATCCAGTGAACTTGTGATTCAATTAGTTCATTATATGTTGATCTTTAATCAGTGCATCAATACTTTATTAAATATTAAACAAGAACCATGTGTAGTAATAATAGAATAAGCCATCAAACATAAGAAAAACACATGAGCAACAAGATTTAAGGTGGAAAACCAATTGGGATAAAAACCACTTGCTATTGTTGTCTTTGTCTTCTTTTAATATAAAGAATAATCTATTTACAATCTTGTACTGGTGCAGACTCATATCAGTGCACAACCACCCACCTACAAAAGGCTACAACCTTCTCTCATTCTCCAACTTCTACTAGAAGGAAGCTACAACTCCTAGCTCTTGTACTAGCTTATATTTTTACCAGTATGTAAGCACCAACCTACCATCTTCACTCGTTCTCCAGCTGCTACTGGAAGGGATCTCTAACCCCTTGATCTAATCACTAGCCACTATTGGTACGAAGCTTCGACTTCGTCACTGAAAGCTCCAATCCTCAAGATCGTATAGGGACTATGTTTCATAAATTTTCATTCTGGATACTCCTGGTACGAAACAACATAATATGTAGGCCACGTTTCATCAAATTTTCACATTGGACCCATCAGTAACATTAAAACTTAAAATCAATCACCGCTATAATACATCCAACAAATACATCTACATCAACCAATCACTAAAACCTAATCAACAATCTCTGATATAACTAAAACCCAATCATCAATATCTAAATTAATCCATCACTAAAGCCTCTGACATAACTGAATCACCTAATCATCAATTCAACCAATGAAATGGAATAGACAGATCACTGTAACCAGTAAACAGATCTGAACCCAGAACACTACATCAAGAACTAGAACCAATTACAACCTCATAAATCATATGTTAGAATGCATACACCACTTTAATGAAGCCAAAGTGCATGTATATGCTACTTCCTTTGACCTAACCTGTGTATACCTATAAAGATACTAAATCATAAAAATTCTGAACCATAAATTGTACCAGTCAATGACATTCTAAAGATCTACTATCAAATTGCAGAGTTGTAAATAGATAGCAACAAAGATTAGCAAGAATCACCCTTCTTACTCAATCAATTAATCAACCAGACTCAATCTCCTTATACAATCAATTTTACTTTCATATCTAATGAAGACATCATTGAAAAAAAATAGTAAAATAACAACATTGATCAGATAGATCATTCATCCCTAAAAAAAATCATTTCTTATGCATACACTACCTGGAAGTGCCAAACTAGTGTGTATACATGCCTTCACCAAGGCAAACCAACATATAGATCTGCAAATAATAACTTATAAATTTGCAGTTATTCTAGACTTTAGATACACCCATATCATAGAATTTAAAGGACAAAACATTCGTTAGCAATTAGATATAGCCTATTCATTATCATATCACATAATGATAAGTTATTATGATCTTGATCCATCATTAGATCTCATTCATCATCAAAGAATCAAGTGCGTACTTAGGACAGATCAAGCAAAGCATCAAAAACCCATAACATTCATAATTGATTTTGATTTGAAACTTCATAAGCTATAAATTACTTGTGCCCTTAGCTCTTTGATATTCTCCTCCTTATATAGTTTTACCCTTTCTCTATACCTTAGACCAAAACAACACTTAGAACCTATGGTATTCTTAGACGGGATCAAGTAACCATTATTCCACTCAATATTGTGGGCTAATACGATGGTATGGAACCTTGGTATTCTTTCAACTTAATTTCCTGAATTTTCCATCACATACGCACTTTTCCTCTTGTGAAAGTGTGTGCATACGTATATTCTCTTTTTCTACAGCGAACCCTCATGTATATGCTCTTTTTGTATAGTGAAACCACGTATACAACTTAACATACATGAAAACATTATTTTTCCTCAATTGCTTGAGTCTGATCTGTAGTCCTTTGTTCCATCATCCTTTTCTTTTGTACCATTCCTTTGTTACCTCTTAATAGAGCTATTATAATTTGATTTTCCATTGTACATTAGTTCTGAATAGATTCCTTTGAACTTCCCTGCATTTTGTCACATCTGATATCTCTCCTATAGATTCATCTAGTTACCATATACAATTGAGTTGTTCTACTACTAGTCGGTTACCATCAAGTACAACACATGCATCATAATCCCAACAACCTCTCCCTTTGGAATTTATGGGAACTACTTTGGTGTTTTGTCACCATAAACTGTAAATAACATCAAGACAAGCACCAAGTTTTCTAAGCATCAAGCTAGTCTCCAAAAACCAAGCTACTCTCCTCCTTTTGACATCAAGGGAAAAGGGCTAGCTAAAAAATGTTAAATGAAGACTTCCATATCTGAACTGCTGAATATGAACAATGATCATGATCCCCCTAGGCACATGTTGAATTCTCTGATCAAACACCCCCTTAGTACATGCTGAGATGCACTATACTGCCCATGCTCCCCCTGAGCATATGCAGAGTCTGCAGAAATATAATAACATGACTCTATAACTCAACTATGTGAGTATGAGCTTCCTATCACCAATGACTCATACATACATTAATCACCCAGCCAAGTGGGGATACACCAAATTTGACTCATCCACCCAACCAAGTTGGTTTACATATTTGACATGATCTTAAAAGTCCATACATGACTGAATATGACAGTTATTAAATCATAGGTCTTTACATGACCTTTAAATAAAATTGTATACATGACATTTATAACAAATACCAAATACCTAAACAAGACCATGATAGTTATCAACAACTGTCATACACCATAGATGATCTGCACCATAAGCATCTGTTAGCAACATCCAAGCTCGAAACCTGTATATGTCCAACATCAGTTTACAAGATAAGCCAATCTACCTTTAGTATCATCAAATTGTGACAAAGTATGTTGTATATGGATATCAACTCACCCTCTTGATCTCATCAAGATCAACTTGCTCTGTTTACTTAGTAGAAAGAGCCTTATCATAACCTTCCATGACTCAACTAAGCATATGTCATATCTCAAAGTAGTAACATAAGATCATTCACATCATATCATATGTATGTGAAAAAACCATAGTCATCATGCATGAATATAACTTCATCATCGTACCAAGAACTATATGATATTTCCATAACATCCCTCAAAATATCAACCATTTATGTTTATTAGGGATTTTTCCAACGTCCCTCATCTGATAAGAATCAACCACGACAATCAATATATGTTAGAATCAAGCCTGTCATCATAAAGTAATAAGTCATCATCATTATGTGAGTAAGCCACATTTCCAAATAGTCATGTCTTAAAATAGATATATCTTCATGAACCTACAATAACACCATCCACTTGGCAAAACAATATGTATCCGCATAATACCTATCCATCATAGAGATAACGATATGTATCTAGCAAACTGTGAGCTCATAGTCATTTGTCAAGATTTCTTGATACAATGAACAACAACAATCCTCAACCATGTGAGAGCCAAGAACTATGGGAATCCTCATCCATAGCTGCACCATATGAAGTTTATGCATATTTGAAAGCATGATGACAACATCATAAAAGAAATGACACTTATCAAATAATGAGGTTGTGTACTCAAGCTTTGTTCTTCTCCTTGTCCATATGAATATCACCATGTAAGCAACATACCATATGTACTATATGCATCATCAAAAAGAGTCATCAACACTAATCCATGAATTTGATCTAAATAACAACTATATTTCTTAAGAAATATAAGTATCACCTGAGACTTTATCATAGGCAACCCATGACTGCAACATAGCGTGATGTATCATAAGCATCATCACCATCGATAAGAATCTTTATGTACAAAGGAATTCTAAACATAATGCCAAAAATGTATTGCTAGAGGCATAACATATTCTCCCCCTGAACCTATGCCAATTGTTCACTGTCAGATCTGATCATTGCATATATTAGTAAGAATCATCAAGGAATCATCATCAACTAGTTATACATCAAATAATCAACAACTTATGAGGGTCAAAATCACTTCTACATATCAGCAATAGACTGTAATCATCATCAATTGGAACATAAAGGATAATTGATAATTGACTAAACCATATCAAACACCTTTTTCTGAGTCAGTCTTACTGCTTCTACATCAAACTAACATATGCACGATTGTGTAGCTTCTAACTCGCATATATATGCGACTTGTCTTCATGATAATTACGTGTGAGAATTAGAACATTGAAATTTCATACTTTCGGTTTCTCCCGAGTCTGTTCTGTCTGTATACTAAGTTATGCCACACTTTTTTTTACTGTAATTCCTTATTCTTTCATACCTCGGAGTGTGATGACATTTGCTCCTTTTGCTACATTGGCTGAAATTTGCTCCTACATTCTTTTTCCATATGCCCAAACTTGTTACAAGCATAACATCTTATATGTTTCATATTCCTTCTAAACTAATCAGTGACTTTGTGACCAAAAATATTGCAAGAAAAACAATATCCCTTAAAGTACTTGGAAGTTGATGATCTTCTATGTGACGGTTATTAGCTTCAATCATTCTACTTCTGCATTTTGCTGCAACATGTCCAAAATTATGACATATAGAACATTCAACATTATTCATCAAAGGAAAGAATCGATTAACATTTCGATGGTTAGGAGTAAATGATTTTATTTGAAGACTTTCTTTCCTTAGTTGTTGATGGTGTTAACCTCTTATCTCCTTGTTGAGCATTTCGGATTTTGCATTAGAGTTCCTTTCTTCAATTTGTGAGCTAGATTCACCTTTAACAGTTCATGAAAACCAAGAATAGATTTGATGGTAGGATACCTTTGACTACTAATAATATCATCCAAAATATTAGTACTACCTTGAAATCATAAAAGTTTATCCTTTTCTTCTAATTTACCTTTTAAGATATTAACCTCAACCTGATATTGCTCTTCCTTTTCAGGATATTGCTTCTTCATTATTTCTTCACTTTTTCTTCCTTCTTCCACTTGTTTCCTTTATTCGAGAACTTCATTTTCTTTTTCTTTGAATGCTTGAAGTAGTTCTTCGTTCTTCTTATTTGAATTTTTAAGATATTCTTTTAGAGAAATGACCACAACTTCAAGATCTTCACAGTAATTAGTTATTTCTATAAGTTCCTTGGTTGCTTATCCTTTTCATTCACTTCATTTGTCAATGATGTCACTTCATCCTGCAACCTTTGACTTTGATCTTCCTTTTCTTTGTACTCTTTCTTTATTTTGTTTCCCTCCCCCACCTAACCTTTTCACTTGGTAACTTCTTCCTTGTAGGCACATTCCCTTTTATCAATTAGATCTTTTTGATCTCTAATTATGTCTATGAGCCTTTTAAATTTTTTCTCTATTTGATTTCTTTCTCTTTCACCCATAAGGGAAAATTCAGTTGTTTCGTTGTCACATTAATTATCTTCAAATGAATAGAGAAATGTATCACCAGGGGACAACAAATTCCTACCTGATAATTATTTTGCTTGTTCATCTTCATTCTGAGGTGATTCTGAATTTGAAGATATTCTTCCACATAATAGCCAATTGTCTCTCCCACTATTATAGTTCCTTTGAGATGTATTCTTCTTTTGAGGTGCTTTATTATTTTGCTTCTTTCCCATTGTTACTACGGATCTCCTTGAAGCGATCAAGCTTCTACCAAAGGACTTGCTCTAATACCAATTTCTGGGAATAATACTTGGGAGGGCGGGTGAATCAATATTTACAAATCAATAAATTTTTCATTTCATAATCAGATTTATATATGCTACTTCAGTGAAGGGAACTTTTGTGTGTACGCAATTGTTCTGAAGGCAACTAGCGTATATCCAATGAACTTGTGATTCAGTTAATTCATCATATGTTGATCCTTAATCAGTGCGTCAATACTTTATTAAACATTAAATAATAACCATGTGCAATAATAACATAATAAACCATCACACATAAGCAACACACATGAAAACCAAGATTTAAGGTGGAAACCCAATAAGGGAGAAAAACCACCTACTGCTATTGTCGCTGTCTTCTTTTCATATAAAGAATAATCTATTTACAATCTTATATTGGTGTATACACACACTAGTACGTAGGCACCCACCTACAGAAGGCTACAAACTTCTCTCGTTCTCCAACTTCTACTTTAAGGGAGCTACAACCCCCTATCTCTTGTACTCGCTAATATGTCTACCAGTATGTAGGTGTTGACCTACCACCTTCACTCATACTATAGATGCCACTAGAAGGGAGTTTTAACCCCATGATCTAATCACCAACCACTACTGGAAGGAAGCTTAAACTTCCTCACTGAAGGCTCCAACCCTCAACATCCTCCAGGGACCACGTTTCGTAAATTTTTAAATGGGACACTCTTGGTACACAACAACACAATATGTATGCCACGTTTCATCAAATTTTCACACTGGACCCATCAGTAGCATTGAAGTTCAAAATCAATCACCATTGCAATACATCCAACAAATATATCTACATCAATCAATCAATGAAACCCAATCATCAATCTCTGATGTAACTGACACCCAGTCATCAATCTCTGAATCAACCACAACTGAATTAATCAATCACTGAAACCTCTCGCATAACTAAATCACCTAATAATCAATTCAACCAAAACATAGTTATCGATCAAATGGGAAATATTACCTCAAAACAAGTACTCAAGCCCAAAAATCCCTAGAAAACATGGAAAAACAACCCAGAAATAAAAAGTATTGATTTTGCATCACCATTTTTTTCAGAGTAAATTTTCAATAGTTTTTAAAAATAACAGTAAAAAACAATAAAATCCATTTTGTTTGGTGCAAAAAACATGTTGAAATCGAAAAGTGTTGATGCCAAAATAACATATTTTTTTCAAGGTACATTTTTAACATTTTTTTAATAATGACATTAAAAATAAGATATTGTGACTCTAAAAAAATTTAAATTTCCAATGATTTTCAAGAATGACATTAATGATAAAATATGATGTCTTTGAAAAGCCTTAAAATTCCAATGATTTTTAAGCATCACATTAAATTTAAAATATCACTTCTTTGAAAAACCTTAAACTTTCAACAATTTTCAAGCATGGTGCTCAAAAAAATATTTATAACTTTTTTCAACCATAACATTTAAGATAAACTATAATGACTTAGAAAAACATTAAAATCTTGACAATTTTTCAACCATGGAATTAAAACCAAAGATTATGACCATAAAACAATCTTAAATTTTCCAAATATTTCAAGCATGATATTATGGAAAAATTTTATGACTAAAAAAGCTTTAAAATTGAACACTTGAATGAAGAGGTATTATATGAAGAGTAATTTTTTTTAAATGCTAAATGTATAACAATTCTGAAATCTTAGCCTAAAACAACTTGATACATTGCAAAAAAAAAAAATCAACTATCAAATTGACACGTAGTGTAGGTGAACTCAACCCATTGTAATGAAAACTTAAAGACCAACCATGAAATTAACACATTGTGGGGTAAACTCGATTCATTATAACGAAAAATTTAAATTCAACTATCAAATTGCACATAATGGGATCAGGTTGCTAGACGAGCATTGCCTCTCTCTCTCTCTCTCTCTCTCTCTCTCTATATATATTATATTATAATTATATATATATATATATATATAATGAAAACAAAAATTCAAATATTTAATAAAATAAAAACTAATAAGAAGTAATAAAACATTAAGAAAGCGGATGCTACAAAAAAATAATCAAATATAAAAAAATATATAGTTATAATAAAAAAACTAAAATGTAAAAAAAAAAAATAACCAACCATGTAAAAAAAAAGAAGAAAAATATTGTTAGATCTAAGATTTTGTTGCTCCATAAGTAGAATATGTCTTCTCAATTAATCACATTAATAAGATTTTGGTAAAAAAAAAGAAAAACACCATTAAAAAAATAAAAAACTTGAAAAAAAAATTTCATAAAAGTATAAACAAAAATAAGATAAGAAAAAAAAAAAAAAAAAAACAACAAAACAAAACACATACAAATGCTAAAAAAAAAAAAAAAAAAACATCAGATTAATTTTTAAAAATAATATTATAAGTTATACCTGGGGGTAATATGGGGTACGAGGAGTACCCAAGTAAAATAATATATTGATGGCCATAAGTAATAAAATTAAGTGTGGTTTAACCCATTCATGGTAAGGACCCACAATAGTTAATATAATTGTAAGGGCCCATGGTATTAGTTGATGGTATGAGGAAAAACCATGGTTGATGGCAGGGGTATTGACGTATGAGGCCATATAGAGTTAGAAAACTCCACATGGAGGGAATATGAGATGAAGTTTCTTGTATGAACAAGTATATGCTTGTGGATGTTCTCCTTCCTTAAGGAGTGATTGTATGGTGTTGCCCTACCTTAAGGGTTTGATCAATAAAGAATCATTTCTATCTATTTCTATCTTGTTATTCTTGGGTTATTTCTATTATCCTAATATCTTTGGGTTAGATCTACAACAAGTGGTATCAGAGCACTTTCTTGGGGACAAAAGTGGATTTTTTTTTACTTTTTGCAGGATTTCAAGGGCGGCGAGTTTGCAGATCATATTTGTACGTTTTGGTTCAAGATCTGAAAAATATGATTGCAGATCTGTATTCCTTGTAAAAAAATAGACGATTTAAAAAAAAAATTGGTCAAATTGGAGTCCGGATGAAGGAGATATCGCTGATCTAAAAATCAGTGGGGTTGCAGCTAATTTTTCAGGGCAGCACGTTTGCAGTGCAGATCTAGACATCCTAGTGCATGATCTAATTTCAGATTTGGAATCTTTGTGAAAAAACACCCAATTTCAAAAACAAAATCAGGTGAATCGGAGTCCGGATGAGGGAGAGATCGCTGATTTAAAAATCAGCACTTTTTTCAAGAATTTTGGGTGACGGCGGGAGAATAGCAGCACAGATCTAGAATTCTAGTGCCTGGATCAAGATTTCTATCACATGGACAGATGTAAAATGGTTGTTACATTTCCAAAAACAGGTTATAATAGAGATTTTGAGCAATATTGACGAAACTGTGACATTTTCAAATTTTCGCCAAATAAATGAATTGTTTTCCAAACCTTCATGGCTTCTAGCAAGGCATCTTTTACAGGGAATGATAATGGTTCTACTATTGAAGAACACCTAAATGGATACAAGAGGATATTTAGAAATAATTGGAAATGGATGGCAACGGCTAGTTTTAAAGATGAGGCAGCCACATGGTGGGGATTACTTAACCAAAAGAAGTGTCTCAACCTGCCCGATCAAGAATTTGAAAAATTACTTTTAGACAAATGGTCTCATGCCAGAAAACAAGATAAGGAGAAAGATGTGGGTCTAATTCCTACTGGTATATCCTTACTACAGGTTCAGGGATTGATTCAGAAAGAAAAGATCATTGTTTCTATCAATCCTAATGGTAAACATAATTTCATCAATGATAAATTGACAAAAAAATTGCAAGTCCCAGCAAAACATATTGAAAATACACAGGTTGATGATAAGGATGTTCAAATTTATAAGGATTTGAAACTTTCTATGGATAAGTATGTTTTTCATGGTGATTTTTATGCTTCAGATATGGATAACATAGGTGTTGTTTTGGGATACCCTTGGATGGAATCAGTAGGTACTATCAATATTAATGTCCAGAAGAAATTCCTGAAGCTCTGGTATAAAAAGAAGAAAATTACATTACAGGATATTTCCATCCATAAACAGGTAGAGCACATGGAGGCTGAAGCAGAA